>CANYBF010355211.1:0-18500 GCA_948192965.1 Dalechampia spathulata
GAATACTCATATATTCATTCACATACATTCATACACATATAAATACATTCACGTATACACATTCACATATAAATACGTGCACATACATCCCTAGGTATCTCTATACGTATAACTCCTAGGGTCTCTATCGTGGGTGTAACACAAAGAGATTTTGGTATTAAATAAATAAATAAACATTACTATTTTGTATTACAATCCAACTTGTTAGGTCATAAATATAATAAACTAATGCATTTGTTTACATCTTTTTGTACATGAATGAATAACAAAATACTATAAACAATATTTTCAACTAGTAAAGAATACTTAAATCATAAATATTAACTTATAATTATAAAAAATGTTACTATGATAAAACATGAAAAAAATAGAACATAAAATTATTAAAAATAATGAGTCAAACAAATCATACTAATGTGCAATGCATGTAATGAAATTCTAGTTCTCTTAATATCAAAATAAAATTAACCATAAAAATTTTAAAACTCAATTAATGCAAATATTAATAAAAATATAAATTCTTCCTTCTATATTTTGTTGAATATTTTCCTCAATAAGTGAAAGGAAAACATTTAGTTTAATAGGTAAATTTTGAAAAAATAAAAAAGAATTAGGTAAATGTTGTAATCAATTTCTACAAACAAATATAAAGTAGTAAAAATATGCATTTCAAAAAACCTCAAATTACAACTATTGGTGTATAATTAGGTGTATTTTCACATGCATAAGATATCAACAAGCTTTGAATTTATATTCCTTATTATTGTAATTACACCACTGCAAGAATACGGGTCACAACTTCAGTGTAAGGGTATCATTCTCTAGGACTGATGGTAATCAATTACTAGATGTTAATTTCATTGATTATTCAGGTAATTAATAAATGAAAATCATAGTTTAAGTATACTAAACTAATTATATATTAAAAACTAAAACTAAAAGTTAATTTACATATGATACATTGGATGTTAAGGATGAATGTATTAAAGTAAAGTCAAAACATTTCATTAATGATTCTGATTAAGATCTCAAAGCAGTATTTATGTTTAAGAACTTTTCTTTCAGAAAAATTATTACCTACTGAGCATAGATAAATAGACTACTTTCGTGACCATAAAATCCATTCCAGTGATAAACTCAAATCTACACTCAAGCTTCCTGATTAGGTTAACTCCTACGTTTAGGTAGTTAAAATTAGGTATTTCTATATTCATTCAGTTAGATTGATTCTTCTTCCAAAGTAATCAAAAGAACTAAGCAATATTCAATTATCAAAACAGGCCTCATTTCAATAACAGAATAAATTATAACAATTATAATCAATATGGAAACATGAAGATCAATTGATTCATAAATGAAATGAAGACAATAGTCTCATAACATTCAACCCTAAGTCTAAATTAAGTCATTAAAATAAAGGACTGAAATAACAAAACAAAGTATCAAACAGGAATTACAACCATAAGTTTAGTTCAGTAAAATAGAAGAAGTAGAAAAGAGAATAAACTAATTGAGAACTTGAGAATAGATTCTGCAGTTGCTTCCAACTCCAGCTCTTCCAACTCACCCAATCCGGTTTCTAGCAAGACTTCTTCAATATCTTGATTAATCCCTGTTACAGGAAAGTATATTAATACTCTATTAGAAGGTTTTTAGTCTCTCAAACCCTGGTTTTCTCTCTTCCACCTCAAAACCCTAATTTTTTTCCCTCAATGACCGAATATCCCCCCTTAGCCTAAGGCTACGACCTTCTTCCCTCTATAAACTACTCAATCCATCTCACCCCTCCAATCCATGATCTGATGGTCATAAAAAGAAGAGAAAAATCAAGCCAAAATGCTCTACACGAGTCATATAAACCATCCACGACTTATGTAAAGTTTGAATGAAATAAAATGTATAACAGAGGAAAAGGGCCGAGTCATCCACGAGTCGTGTAAGCCATCCATGACTCGTGTAAGGCTCGAATGGAACTAAATGCATAAGATAATTGGATGGCCGAGTCATACACGACTCATGTATGCTATCCACGAGTCATGTATGACTTGTATGAGATAGGGAATTCACGAAGGCAACAATAATTTTAGGGAGCCAAGACTTACACGAGTCGTGTAGGTCATACACGAGTCGTGTAAGACTCACATGGTTCAAATAAAACTTAAATTTTAAGCTGCATAAGGAAAAATAAACTTTTAATACCTAAAACTATGATTCAACTACAAATTGGTACCTAAAAAACTTAATATATGCAAACAAATCTATCTACATAAAACTAATTCTTAGGTTATGCAAAATATCTATAAAAACTATGTGAAATATGAATGAAATGAATGAATAAAAGCTAAATATGCAAATCATGAATGAAATGTAAAGTATGATAATAATATATGCAAATCTTCATATAATATGCTATTAAATCAATTAAGAATGCATGAAAATATAACTAAAGAAGGTAATTTAAGCATGAAGAAAGATAATGACAATGTATATTATCAATAACAATATGAAATCTCAAATATTTTAAAAAAATTCATAAATCATTCAACTACCACATATTTAATGATCAAACTTAGAACTTTTAAAAACATTTTTAAACAAATGAATCAACAAATATATACAATTAAAATAACAAACATTATATATATATATATTATTAAAAAAAAGGCATTTCACGTGTATAGTGCAACTCATCCACTAGTTTAATGATATTTGTAGGAATCACGAGTTAGATACTAGTTTATATTAATTACATTGATTGATAGTTTTATTTTATGTTTAGAATAATATTAGATGAGTTTTAAAAATTTTGTAAAAATAATTATTTTAAAATTATTTTAAAAATAAATTATTTTTATAATTTTTGTAAAACGTGATACTTTAATAAAATTTCAGGATTTTTGAAATTTATTCAAAATAATAGAAAATTTTATAAAAACATTAGATTTTTAAAAAATTTTAAAAAATGACAAAATTTTTAAAAATATTTATAAAAATAATACTTTAAAAGTTTAATATAAGTTTACTCCAAATTTATTTAGTTTGTAAAAAAGTTGATTTTAAAGTTATTTTAGATTTATTTAAAGTAAAAATTTAAAAGAAATCTGTTAAATTGTTATGTTTTTAAAACTTCAAAAATCATATGAAATTTTTCGTATTATTTTGAAATTTTTGAAAATACGCAGAGACTTATTATAATCACATGTAGAATTGGGTCTGATTTGGGCCTTATAAAATTGGGCTAGAACAAGCGTAGCCCAATGCTTATTCAATGGAGCCCAAACTACCTCAATGATCAAAAGAAGGAGAAATGAACACGAAACCCTCTTTCACCGAAAAATCCAGTCCGAGGGGTCAAGAAAAAATGGCTACAGAAACGGCTAATGAAGGAACCACCGCCACGGAATCTGTTCCCACCGGAACAGAGAATCCTCTGCCGCCGCAGCACAAGCTGGAAAGGAAGTGGACATTTTGGTTCGATAATCAATCAAAGCCCAAACAAGGAGCCGCCTGGGGCACTACCCTTCGTAAAGTTTACACCTTCGACACCGTTGAAGAATTCTGGTGGTAATTCAACCTGCATCTTAATCTCTAGCTTTTTGTACACTGCTAGTACATCTACCGATTATTTCTTTTATATTTTCTTTCTGTTTTGGTAAAAATTAGTTTTGGGATCCGATTTAATTAGGGTTTTTGTTCATTAGTTAGATTTATTGGATTATGTGTATATTTATAGGTTTAACGAAGCAAAAAAAAATTTCTTACTTGATGTTGGTTAATATTGTTTATTTTGTGCAGTCTGTATGATCAGATATTCAAGCCAAGCAGGCTATCTGCTAATGCTGATTTTCATTTATTTAAAGCTGGAATTGAACCAAAATGGGAAGATCCCGAGTGTGCTAATGGAGGCAAATGGTCTGTTTCTTGCGGCAGGAAAGCTCTTCTTGATACCATGTGGCTGGAGACTGTAATCTCTCTCTCTTTCTTTATTAAATACCGTTGTTGATTTTGTTAGTATAGGACCTGGGAGAGATAACTGATGCTTGTGTCTGTCTTTTAGTTGATGGCGTTGATTGGAGAACAATTTGATGATTCCGATGAGATCTGTGGTGTGGTTGCGAGTGTTCGTCAAAGACAGGATAAACTTGCTTTGTGGACAAAGACAGCAACAAATGAGGCTGCGCAGGTAATAATCTGTCTTTCACCTCTGGAAATCAAAACATTTAATGTAATGTGAATTTAGGTGTTGTGCTTTTTTTCATGGTTTGTTAACTATTAATTCTAAGATTACAATATCTAGCAAAATTGATTTCTACAAGCATAATAAAATGATTATTCCTCTCACCTTCCAATCCATAGCTAAGTTTCCTCCCAACTCAAGTGCAAGGATAATTTTTATGCAGTGATTTATTTGTGCTTGTGGATGAGATTGTAGAGCATATGATAGTGGTCGGCAGGGTATTCTATTTCTTATAACATATTATGAATATGTAGCGACTGCTAGCTGGGTTTGATCTACTAATACCATAAGCTTGTACTGGCGCACCATCTCTTTACTTCTTTAACTCCCTCACTATCTCCTGTTATCATTTTGCTGCGTTGAATTGTCAGAATTAGCCCTTAGACATATGTATGGTACCAACTGCACCTTTTCTTTCATCCTTACTTAAGTTGCTGAATACATCTTCAGTATTAGTCCTTATATGCTTTTACGCAGGAGTGAATTATTTGTTCTGTTTTCTTTGGTTTATTTCCTAAGATGCATTAGTTCATACCTTATTATAGGCTGCTGGTAGTGTTACTGTCAGAAGTCCAATCTAGATGAAAGCGTGTCTGGCAGCTTAAGCTTGGTTGGAATTTTCAGCTCTTGTTAAACCTTCGTGTCCTCTTTTTGTAGAATAATTCACTAAATTCAGTTATAACTAGTTTACCACTACCAACTTGCACCGCTCTGCGTGCATCCTTAGAATGCTATTAGCGCTTTGAAAGTAGGAGTTCATGCTGTTGTTTTAGCTCATCATGACTTAAATGAACGATGTGATTTCAATTTTGTATTCAGATGGGAATTGGCAAGAAGTGGAAGGAGATCATTGATGTCACTGATAAGTTTACTTACAGCTTCCATGTAATCTTTATCTTGTCATGCTTTTTGATTCTAGAAAAGTTTAGTTCTGTTAACCATCTTGGTAATTGCAGGATGATTCCAGGAGGGAGCGGTCTGTGAAAAGCCGATACAATGTATGATCACTGCTTGCCATTTTGCAGCAGCCAGAGAAATCGCTAATAGTATTATTTCCAGGGAAAATCCCCTGGACGGGATGTATTTGAATGTTTTACAATTTTGTGATTTGACAATTTTCTATGTTTACTAAGTATTGTAGCATTTTGGCATCATGTATGAGAGAATTGAAAGGGAGGGTAAGTGACGGATGGTATTTCTTAAGACATGTTAGAAGGGAATTTCTTTTGTTCATTTCAACTTGTTTCTTGGATATTATCATTTTTGCTTTCCAGTTTGGTAGATATATAATTACTGCCATGGCAATTACATGTTAGAAGGGAATTTCTTTTGTTCATTTCAACTTATTTACCTGATTATCATGATCATTTCCGGGCTTCTGAATTCTTGACCTGGAAAGTACTTGTCTAGATGATGTTTACAAATCATACTTTATAATTTTCTGCTTACAATTAAATTCTATTGTTAAGATATAGTGATCTATAAATCTGGTCCATATAAAGAGAAATAAAATTTAGTAAAGGATTATCCTTTGAGCATCAGTGCATCAACTAAATATCATGATATAACGAATTGTATAGGAAATTCATTTTGATGATTTGAAGACGAAGTATTACATCCAATATATGAAGACAGGATAATAAAAGTAAGAACTATAGTTAACATTATAACTGAAAAGGTATTGAGGTGAAGAAAGCATTCAATCTGGACAAGTCCTGGAAACTAAGACCATGACTTTGCTACATTTTAGTTTCACATGTTGATGATAAACTGGAGAATTGTGCCCCCTCTCTCTCAAGCGAGAAATCCAAGTCTTTCTCCATTCTTTTTGGCTAACCTTATCAGCCCTTGCCTTTGTTTTGAGTCTGCTCCTATTGATTTGCAGAATTCATTAATCACCTGAACACGTTTGCAAGTCAACAACTTAAGTAACTCGCTAGAATTGTACAATATCGGAGAAATAAACACAACGCATACAAAATTTGAACCAGCAAAATACAACCACAAGATTGCAAGACCAGGCACCTAGCATAGCCACATAATGAATATGTGGTCTGAAATTAAAGTAGATGTTTGAGCTTCCTGAATCAAAGTCAATGTGGGAATCCTAATTTATTCAGAAGAACCAAAATGAAACAAACGCTACAATTTATCAACAGAAAATTTAGTAATTGAAAATTAAAGTAGAGAAACCTGTGAGTGTAAAGCAATGGCTTTGCCTCTAAGTTGGTTAAACCTTTTCTTGCCAATTATCTGGCGTGTGATGACAACAACCGGAGCAAAAAGTCCTTTACCTTCATTAACGTTCTTCATCATAGGAGGCAATCTTACTGGCTTTCCAACCCTAACATGGTTCGGCACTGACTTGACCAACATGCCATAGTCTTCACCAACCATGAATGAACAAGTACTATAACCTCCTTTAAACCCAGTTGCAGAGATAGAAGTTGCCATTTATAAACACCTCAGAAACTCCTTAGCTTCGCTCTCTGGCGGGTTCTCTATTTTTGTTTATGTAGTTCAGGACGTGAAGATGATATTCTGCTGGTGTAAATTTAAGCGAGCTGTGGGTTTTTATTGGATGATGGTGAGCAAGGGCGTTTCATGGAACAATGATAGCCACATATTGGAGATGGCTTGGATTTTTGTGGAGATTTCTGTATACGTGTATGACTCGTACTTGCTCCTGTTAGAAAACTCACGGTCCCCAATTAAGCTGTAAAAAATCCAGATCTAGAATTCTAGTGGTTCTTTGCTCCAGAGAGGGACCCATTTAACCATTTGTTCACATCTAGGATCATTGTTGGACAAATCTTGGCTCTTCAATATAGGCTGGAAGATTACCTGTCTAACAAGAAAAAAAGGAAAAATCAACAAAATTGAAGTTAGAATTCAAATTCGAATGGCATACGTCATCCCTATGTTCTTGGAACTTACCAAGTTGCTGCATATGAAGAGCATGCTGGTGGATTGCTCTGTTGAATCTTAAACCAAGCCGGTGTTCTCGACAAGTGGCATACTGCCAACGAAGAGAACGTCTGCTTTCAAGGGTTTTAATGCTTATGTGCTCGATGGAAACGCCATATAGAAAGAAAGTTTCATTATGTAGTTCTGCAAAGCAGCACATGATAGCTTGGACGGTTGGCCTAAGAGAAACCAGAAGTACAGGCAAAGGTATTAGAAATATGGGCATCGTTGAAAAGGTACAAAGAATAGAAGACCAATCATGCTAACATATGTGGTACACCTTCAGTTTAATTTAATCATTCAAATAATCTTCACCGTACAAATGAATTCTGAAAAGGGATCGCCACGAATTGTCCAGAAATAAATGGATAACAACTCAAATCTATGAACTTCAATGAAAATTCCGAGATTGATTCCCCATGTTTTTTCTGCTTCCTGTCTGTAGAAGCAGCGGTTGAATCCGCTGGAGAATTCATGAACGAAATTTCCTCGACAGTAGTATCAGAAGTGTCAATGGCACTGGCAAGGCAAAGAAAATATCTTTCAAATCCCCCGACATTCTTCTTAAGCTGGCCAACTTCTGAACCGATGGAATTCGCCCGATTTGAGTTCGAGTATGTTCAGGCTGCTAACCGATTCCTTTCAGATAAGTCAGAGACAAGTGTGTATTTGTTACTCTCATAACATGCAGTTGTAAATGCGGCCAACGTTATTCGGTCCACATTAAGGTCCTTGTCCAATAATTTGTGAAAGAACAATGCAGCTATACCTACTTTCTTCTCACTACAAAGCTTCCTAATCAATGTATTAACTGTCCGAATCCAGAGTTTTTTGTCCAGCCGCTCTAATAAAATCATAGCAGTTGCAAAATCATCTCGTTTACAATACTCATAAGCCAGAGTCACTCTCGTGACTTCGCATGGTGACAACCCCTTGTCAGTCATGGTTTCGTACAGCTGACAAGCCTCATCCAACTTGGACTCCTTGCATAATCCGCTTATCAAAGCTCCATAACTGATGCTATCAGGCAAGCAACCATGGTCACTCATCTGATGGAACATCTTTAAAGATGAACTGATTTGTCCATCTCGACAGTACCCACATATCATTGATGTGTATGTTTCTTTAGTTGGAAGCAAGCTAACATTGATAGCATCATTAAAAAGTTTCTCACTTTCTTTCATTTTCTTTTGCCTACAGAAGGTTGAAATGAGCACATTATATGTATGCATATCGGGTTGTATGCCAACTTTGAACATCCTACTGAAGATTGCAAAGACCTGCTTGTTATCAGCCTCTCTGCAAAATTCAGATATGAGAATAGTGTAGGTTACTTGATCAGCCTGTACTCCACATTTTAGCCCCTTCCTGAGCAATTGACAAGCCTCTGGAAACCTTCCCTTCTTACACAGGCCATTAATAATCGCATTATATGTAAAGATGCTAGGCATAAATCCTTCTTCACCCATTAACTCCATTAACTCATATGCTCGGCCAAAGTTTCCTGCTTTACAGTGCCCGTCTATCAGACAAGTATATGTGTAGGTGTTAGGAACCAGTCCTTGCTCCTTCATCCTGCTCAAAAGCATCTCTGCGCGATTCAACTTTGCTTCTTTGCTGTAGCCATTAATCATGCATGTGTAAGTATACACGTTTGGTTTATAATTATCACTTCTCACCAGCTTAAGAAATAGTCTAAAAGCCTTCTCGGTCCATCCCTTCTTACACAATCCATCAATCAATGAAGTATGAGTATACACATTAGGTTTCCAACCTTTCTTCACCATTTCCTCTAATGTCTCAAATGCTTGCTTAATACTACCTCTCTTGCATAAGCCATTAATCAAACATGTAAAATTTATCAAATTCGGATTCAAACCCATCTCAATCCATTTACTGAAGTACCAAAACACCCGGTTTACAAAACCTTTCTCACAAAATGCACTAGTGATCAAAGTACAAGTTGCATGATCAACCACAACACCTTCTTCAACCATTTTCTTTAACCACCTATCAGCATCAGAAATTCTACCCATTTTACAGTAAGCGACAACCATCAACTTATAACTAATAGAATCAGGAAGCACACCCCTGTCAAGCATTTCATCAAACATTTTTTCTGCGTAGTCAACCAAACCTAAATCGAGGGCAACCTCGACAACAAAATTCAAGATCCAAGCTTTTAATGTTAAACCATGATTGTGCATCTCCATAACCATATCAACAGCATCTTTAAGCTTCCCAATCTCAGAAAAGCTCCTTACCATACATTGCATTACTTCACCAGCTCTATCCAAATTACCATTATTAACAAACGAAGTAGCAGTCACTATATATAACCTCATAAAATGCCTAAATTTTGAAAACCCAATTGCCCAATTAAAGAAACTCAATGATACCATTGAACCTGCTTCTTGTGATAGCGAAGCGGCGACCGTGATGACCTGTTCATGAGTTAAAGAATTAGGATTTATTTCAAGATTGAGAGTTGGAGGTGATTGTTTTGAGAATGGCTTTTGATGAAAGTATGATTCGCACACAAGTGAACAAATTGACCTGATCGAATATTCCGGCGATGGCGATGGCGCCGGTGGTGACGAAGGTATAGGTTGTGTGGATGTAGAGGTAGTGTAGAAGTAGTAAACGGTTGGTCGAGAAGAGAGTTTTTTAGATTGAAATAATACATTGGAATTGGATTTGAGTATATGAAGAGAAATCATCAAGTGGCACCAACTCAACGAATTTCGGCTTGGAACAAATTTGTATGTCAATGATCAGTTAAGGTCAGTTCATGAAGGCAAGGGCACGGCTCCTCCATGGTGTTCAAGTTCTGTAATTTTTCAAGACCAAAATTATAGTTAAGCTCCTGAATTTTATATATTTTTCAAATTAGACTCCTAAATTATTGTTTTTTAAGTTTTAGACCTTTATAATTTTTGAAACATTAAAACTAATCTATTAACATAATAAAAATTAAATTAAATCAAATTAAATCCTTCACTTCAATATTTTAAAATATTAAAACCAAACTCAAATCATTGTTAATGGATTAATCATATAACAATTAATTGAAAAAGTAATCAATTAATCATTTTTTTTGATTTTTAATCATTATTTAAAAAAATTAAACATTAAAATTTACTATATTAAATTCATTCATCATTAAAATATTATCTTTTAATATAACTACACTCTTAAAATGTAAAATAAAATAGTTAATATAAATAGAAACCATTTAAATTAAAAAATACATCTCTTATGAATTAAAAGTATATGCATTAAATGTTGGACAAAAGTCTTGAATGATGCACTTTTCAGAACTATTTCCTAAAGAAATGTGGAAATTTAACTAATATGTGATATTTGTATTTATTTTTTAATTTTTTAATATTGAAATTGTCTGTGAAGTTGTTAATTTCAGTAGTATAAATGTTAAAAAATTTGTACTAAAATTATCACTAACATAAATTTCAGTTGCATATATCATAGGGCAACACCTACTAACTACAACTGAAATTGATAATGGGATAAACAATTTCAATTTCTAACACATATAATAATTAGGTCATCATTATTCTAAATTGTTAAAAAGCATTGATATTAATTTATAAATTATTTAAAATGGTAAAGTAAGAAATAATTTGTAATAATAAGAAAGAAATTAATGAATGAAATAAAGATAATTTTGATATTTAAATAATATAGTAGTTTTATTATTTTTAAAGTGATTAAGAATTTTAATTTTAATATTTTTATAATGAAAGTTAAAATGTTTTATTGTTTAATATTTTAGAGATCAAAATAATCAAGTAAATTATTGAATTAAGTAAATAATTTATTAAATTTATTTAAAAAGATATTCGTAATTTATTAATGTTATAAAAATATATTAATAAATTTAAATCACATAATGTATTGAAGAAAAATTAAAATATTTTATTATGCATATATTGTTTAAATATAAATAATAAAGTAAAGTAAATTACTTAGAATAACTAAGTAATTTTATATATTAAAAAAGATATTAATAATTGTAGATATAATATATTAATTTAATGAAGTACATAATGATATTTAAAAATTAAATCAAGTTTTGTGATTATTATGCAAAAATTTATTTATCATTTTATTAATTTTTTTGAAAATATGTATTAATAATAATTTATATTGAAATATATCAGTAATTATAAGTTATATATTTGTATTCAATGAAATTGAAATTTTATTGTTTATGTAAATAAAAATAATAAAATAAATAATTTAAAAAATAAAGTAAGTTTTGTAATTATTATGAGAAAATATATTAATAATTTTAGATGTAATATTTATATTAAATAAAAAATGAAATGATTTAGAATATTTAGTTTTGTAATTATTATGTAAAAATATATTAATCAATTATTAATTTTATAAAAATGGCTATGAATAATTGATGAAAAACTATTAATAATTATAAATCATTTATTGATGTATTGAAGGAAATTAACAATATTGTATTATGTATATTTGTTAGTTGAAATACTTAAGTAATTTTTTAATTTAATAAGATATTGATAATTTTTAATTTAAGAAGTTTAATACGTTTTGTTGTGTATGTATGTGTAGATAAAAATAATAAAGTAAATGACTTTAAAAATTAAAGTTTTGTAATTTTTATGCAAAAATGCATTAATGATTTTAGATGTAATATTTTTATTGAATGGAAAATGAATTGTTTTATTGAGTATATTTGTATTGAAATACATTGAAAATTATAAATGTAAATGAATAAATTTGAAAATATGTAAAGAAATGGAATAAAAATAATGTTTCTAATTGCAAGAATTATGTTATTTTTCATTATGAATATTTTTAAATGGTTGGTAATATGTGAATGTATTTTGTAGTAATGTTATTGTGATAAAAAAATAATTATATTTTGACCATATAATATTAATAAATTTTAAAGGAAAATAATTGTAAAAAGAAAATGAAAAAAAGTGAACTATAATAATATAAGAAAAGTAAACATGTATTGGTTGCATACATTAATGAAATCAATGAAATCCTAAATAATTACTAGTTCCACGTTAAGGCTATTGTATTTCGTTGTGGTCGTTGTCTTTAATAAACTTTTTTTTTTCTTGATTTTATGATGATGAACCCTCATTAATATCATTTTAATTTTGAATAGGTGTACTAACATTTAAATTATGGAGTATGAGAAGGTATAAATAGTTATGGAAGAAAAACATTAATCAATATGTTATAAAAATCTTTAGATTGACTTGAAGTAGTGAGGAAAATTAACATCATATTTGATGCAGATGTAACTGGATATATTTTGAATGTTGTAAAGAAGAGTTTGACATGTCTGGGGGAAAAAACTTAAAGAAGGAGTCTAATGATGAAAAAAGGCTTGAAAGTGTTCATAAGGAAATAAAAAACTAGCTCCTTAATTATCTTATCTATAAAATATGAAATCAAGTGGAAAAGATGAAGATGATAGGCCTACCATGTCTATAAAAGTTTCATACAATATTTGCATGTAACTATATAAAGTCATTGATGGTGGTACAAGGATAACACATTTCATTATAGGATCACGAAATGATTATTTTCTAAAAGACATGGTTGGACATCTTTCATGCATGATGGTTTGTTGCATTTGGATTTTAGGGCATTGAATTGGGGTTGGCATTGGTTATGGTGTTGTGATAATGAGATGTGTTATTGATCGTCTAATGTACCTAAAAATGGTAACCACTTTTTATTAGAGAGATAGGAAATTTCATCGCTACTTGAAGTAATGTTATGAATATCATGAATTTCATTAATCTATGTTAAGAAAACATAAATATTAAGATTAAGTAATAAATATAATATATATTAAAATAATAATTAAAAATATTCATAATAAATGAAGTTACCAATGCAATAAGTTTGGCCCCCTTTATTGATATCCATCAATAGGTTCATTATATAAACCATTGCATATATTGAGAGTATGGTTTAAGTGATACATTCAATAGATCAAATGATGTTATTCACATTCATTTATGATTCCAAGCATCAATGTAAGGGGCATGATGAATATACCCATTATTATTAATTTGTTCGCTTAAGTTAATGCAATGAAGTTTATCTTCTTAGTATAGAGGTATTGGAGTTGATTGGTCTATACCAAATTAGTATAAGTATTTATATGGTTGGTGCTACTTTACAATATTGAAGTAAATAAGTGCTACCACCGCCCTCGAAATTTATTGACTAACCATACAAAATGATAAAAACTATCCATGATTAAGTTGTAAGGCTTCTAAACAATCTATAACATTAAAAATATAAGCACTAATTAGGTTAATGGTTGATATTAAAAATAAAAGAGATATAAATATATTTTCAAGAATTTAGAAATGACTTGGTGATGTTGTTGCATATCTACTAATGATTGATAACTACTAATAACATTATTAGTACGTCTATAGTTATCTATGATGCTTGTCATCTAATCATTTGAATGAATATTAAAATAATGACAGGTTTTAATTTATTGAATGAAATAAATATTTATATAATTGTATTTGAAAAAAGAAATATAATACTTGTATCCATAAGAATGAACACCATTAATGAGGATGTGAAAACATAAAGTAGGTTCTAAGAATGATAATCTTTCTTATTGGCTACTAAAGATAAAAGGTTATATATATATAAATAATATATTATTATTGTATAAGATTGATTGTAGAAATTATAGCCTTAAACTCATAATTTATTTAGAAAGGTAAAGATTTATTTAATTTACATACTCGTATATATTGATTAGTTTATTATGAGAGCAGCAGAGACTTCTCTCAATTTTTATTTATTATACTCTTTATGCTTTAACATGGTATCAAAGACTAGTTCAAGCATAATTAAAAAATATTAGAATAAGTGTAATCATGGCTAAAGATAATAGTAAAGACAACGTATATAATGATGGAACAAACTAAAGAAAAATGAGCACTCCATATAACATAACGACCAATGATAATCCTGGGATTATGATAACACAAGTTTAGTTAAAAGGCAACAAATACAATGAATGAGCTTGGTCTATGAGGACAACCTTAAGAGCAAGGAAGAAGTTTGGTTTTGTTGATGGGATAATCAAATGACCAAATGAGAAGTCTCTAGATCTTGATAATTGGTGGACTATCAATTCATTATTAGTTTCCTAGATTAGGAATACTATTGAGTCCACTCTTTGCTCTACCATATCACATATAGAAGTGGCTCAAGACTTGTGGATAGATATTAAAGAATGATTTTTAGTAGCCAACGACTCAAGGATACAATAATTGAAAGCTAAACTTGCTCAATATAAACAAAAAGGTTTGGCCATCGTTGACTACTATGATAAACTAAAGAAATTATAGGAAAAACTCACTAGCTTTGAGCAAATGTTGATATGCAACTATGGAAAGTGCATGTATAATCTTGGGTTTGTTCTAGAAAAGAAATAAGAAGAATAAAAGGTGCAATTATCTCTCATAGGATTTGATGAGATAATATATGACAAAATTAATAATATTCAAACCTTAGTAAGAATAGTAATGGATTGTCTAAGATTTAAGATTAGCTTAAGACAAACTTTACTGCTTTAGGTAAAGTAATAAGGGAGGTGAGTAATGGACTTCTTCAACAAAGTTAGATTGTTGAGTTGGAGAGGGCATAGTTATTAAAAAGTCTCAAATATACTAGGTTGTTGAGTAATATAAGTAAAACTATGAGGAAGGAAATAAGCTTAGTTTCTTAATTACAAAATGTTAAGAAGAAGATGTGGATTCTATTAAAATTTGATAAGTTAGAAGTATTTAAGCATGTAATTATGATTAATTTGAATATGTTGTCAAGTGTGTATCTTAGTAAACTTTTGAACTAGACTAAAGAGAGCAACTACTGTGTCTAATCCGTTAATTGGAAATTGGTGAATTAGATAAGTTCAATCCCTTGATACATATATTTTTTCTTAGTTGTTTCCATTATATGAACTTGTCGAGTAAGAGGGCTTCTTAAATATATATGTTATATTTAACAATATTATTATATGATTATTTTTTGTCAGATGTGTGAATATTAATTGTTATAATTTATTTGAGTTTACAATTGCTTTGATCAATGAAAGCACCAAACTACTCATTAATGAGTTATTTGATATAGACATACTCAATGAATTAGTAAAAAAAATTGTTATATATAAGGGACTAATATAAGACTGCATAACATTATTTATAGCGATTGAATTCCTAAGTCTCTTAAGTGCTAGATGTCATGAGAATATAAAGATATTTATGTGTTAGATTGAGAGATAATAATTAGTCTAATTAATACTGAACTATGCATGATTTGCATGCTCAGTTAAACAACCATTGGACCGTAAGGATTACAATCTTGAATTGCATTTAATATTCCTTAAACTTTTATGTATTGCATGTGTATTATTACAACTTGAGAATTGAATTCATTACCTAGAATTCTAAGTTAATTGGACAATAGCCTAACTTGACATCAATCTTAATATTAATGTATATGACGCAAGTTGGGATGAAATGATTAAGTTTAATTAATGAGTTAGCATCCTTTGGTTGAATAAGTAATTGGACCATTTGAAGCTAGAAATGTAAAAAGTCTTTGACTGACATAAGAGGAAAGACTTTGGTACTTGAATTCTAATGCTACAAATTGTACAATTGACTTAATTAAAATTGACAATCTTATTATGTTATTTTGTATAGGAATTAAGGGTATTTTTGTATGAGATTGTCAAGTTAACCTGGTAAGAACTTAATAATTGAATGAGTATATTCATAATTTATGTATAATGCTACCTACATATGAGGTTATCTATGCTCAAATTATTTATAAGATTGAATCATCTAAATTAATTTCTAGTTTAGACATATATATATATATATATAGTGTTTAATGCGACAATAAAGGAGAATGATTCATTTTGAGAGGAGTTTGCTGATTATAATTTATTAATTAATTTAGAAACTTAGTCAATACATGAATATTAAGATTTAGATGTTGATAAATTAGAGATCATTAAATTACATTTTGGCTTGAGTATATATAGCATATAATCATGATTTTGGATCAAGTTATCTCTCTTCACCATATTCATATCTTGCGTAGGGAGTCATCAAACACAATCCATTTTAAGATTGGACCATATACTTTTAACAATTAAAATTAGGTAACTTAAGTCAAAGGTGTTTGGGAATAATGATGAAATTATTGGGGTGATTTATAATTATGGGTCTAAAGATGTTTGGATTGTATATATGTTAAATTATGTTCAAAGATGGCGAACACTTCTTTGTATGCTACGCAATATAGTACCATAATTGTATGCTATGAGATAAAGTCATGCATCATACATCATTAGCATGATATTATGGAGAAATAAGGAAGACATAATTATATATAAAAATATACATATAAATATATAAACAAAGGATGAAATGAGGGTGATGCTATTATATTTCTATATTATAAAAAGGAGACATAAGGGAGACACTAATATATTTATATATTAAAATAATATAGAAACAAAGAATACAAAGATATACTATCATATCTTTTGGCTGCATAACATGCTCTCGTAGTATGATTATTAATTCTCTAATCAGAAAAGTACTAATCATTCTACAAAAGATTCCATACATTCTTAATTAAGTGTGGAAATATATATATATATATACATATATAATCTTATTACTAAAATCCAATTCATTTAACACTCTTAGGTTTAACATACATTCATACTTAAGTCATTACCACAATAACATTATTATTATGCACACATTATTATTTTTCATATTTAAAATTCATCGTACGTTATTAAGTACATAATTAATATTACCATCACCCGTATTTAATTTACTGCCAATGGCTTATTTAGTAGTTGCACAACTATTTGCATATTTAGAAGTCTTAAAGAATTCAACCATTACCAAACTTATTGGTATGTCTAGCTGCTGCCACTAATGTTCTTGTTCTACGGCTTTACTTGGTCCTGCGTTTATCAATTGACAAATGCTGAGTATAAAACTCAGTGGTGCTAGTATAACAAATATAATAAATATCATAAGGAATAACAACTCAATAGATATCACAGTATCATTTAACATATTAACCATATTATCAAGTTATCATCAATATGTATCATTTTCAATAATCATCATATAAATCATTATTCATGATTCTTACCTTAGTAATATAAATGCTTATGCATATTTACCATTTCAACAATTTATTTCACCATTTTCAAGTGTCATCATCATCATCATGTATATGAATAATGTATATTTATAAGTATGCATTTATGATATGCATTCTCCCTCATTTCTGTTCATTTCTTAAATATGCATATTTACTGGGTCTTTCATTTATCATTTATCAATGGTACCATAATCAAATCTCATTTAATACTTAAGTCTTGAATTTTCATTCTTTGCATATCATATTCCCTTTTTATTTTATTCCTGTAGGAATTTATAACATTTACCCAGTATAACTTATATAACATTTTTCTCATATCAAATCTTTTCTCCTCTCCTTATTTCACCATGAAATGTTATTTCATGTTCCATGATTTATGCATTATGGATATGTTATGATTAAAAAATATAATAACATATCTTAATTTAATTGTATAATGCTATTGCATTACCAAACCTTTACCTCTTTGATCAATAAATGATCGAGGACTTCCAAACAAACTAGCACAAACCTGGTATGTCTTTTTCTTTGTTAATATCCTTGGATGATTCGTGAGGTTTATCCACTGATTTACGTAATTCACAAATCAATATTTATCTTTAATTAATATATTTCATTTCATCAGTAATCATTCTTATAATTTCATACCATTATATTACTCAATCGAAAAAACAATGTTATTCACTTATCATGTCATAGTATCATTTAAGAAATCATGTTAATAAAAGTATTTTCTGTTCCTTTTTACTTAACTAAGACTGTATTTATTTTATTATTTTAGTAATATAGTTTATGATACTTTAATACATTTAAACAATAAACTTATTTAAATTTCTTGATAACATCTCATTTTATGATATTTCTGTTTATTACACCAAATAGTAACATTCCATGTGATTATATCTTTACTTATTTCTTATTTAATCACATAACCAATTAATTAAATAGTAATATAATAATACTGATCATTAAACAGTTATCAAAATAATATCTTATTAAGTTTAATTTAAAATCATAACTTGATTTAAAATCATTTGATCAT
>CANYBF010355284.1:0-51465 GCA_948192965.1 Dalechampia spathulata
ATAACATGCCTTTTGGCAAGCCTAACCCATCCGTAACTGTCTCAAACTTCCCCGCTAGCCCTAAACACACTTCCAACACATCCTAAATCACATATATACACCGTCCCTCATCCAACCGAGAAGACACGCTCCTCAATAAGGCGACGATACACAATCTAGCCCATGAATACACATAGCACAATTCACATAATACATTCATGAAACCATCAAGGCACATTCATTCTCATAGCATACCTCATAAACATGCATTCGCATTTCAATAACATCACATCAGTTATATACATACACCTGTACATACAACCTAGCAATCATACATATACACATAAACTACTAGGGTCCTAGACACGGGTATAACAGGGTTGTTGCCGCCTTATTGAGATTTCTCTGTAGTATAAGGGGCAAACACATATATAACATAATGTGATAAAGGGTTTAGAAGTGTATTATATGTTGATTTTAGTTTAGGTACCTTGAGAAGGGGTTTAGAGTAGGTTAAGGTTTGTTGGTTAGTTATCGTACGGGCATATGGATCTCCGTACGGGTGTACCAAGCATAAGAGATGGGTGGCCTTAGGTTCCTAGAGATCGTACGGCATATCAAAGGGTTGTTCGACTGTACCGTTGCTCACAGGAAAATAGGTTTGTCAGGAAGAATGTGGTGGTATGGGTGTACTAAATAGGGGTACGGGCGTACCAGCCCTCGCAGGGAAATTAGCTTATCATGAGTTTTAGCTCCGTACGGGCGCACCGAATGTGGTACGGCTGTACGTAACTTAAGTTTGACTTTTTAACGGATAAGAATAAGGATATTCCTTACTTTTCTTTCATCGTTATCTTTCTTAAACCCTTAAAAATAATAGAGTTAAGGGTCTTAAGTGCTAAGAAGGTGTGAGAGCCAAAAGTTGAAGGTTATGATCATAGTAACGGGATTACGGGCATACGCTAGAAGTGGTATTGTTTCAGGTTTATGCTAGTCTGTGCTAGTTATGTTAATTATGATGCTTTACTTCTTGTCTCACTTGGGGGACTTAAGTAAGGTCCAGAGAAATGATGTGTTATGTTTCTATGACTGTATATTGCTTATGTTTCCCTATGATGAGCATGGTACGTGTATAGGAAGCATCATGAATACATAATCATGGCATGCATGAGGAAGTATAAAGGGGAAAAGAAAGAGAAAGAGAGAGATGCTTATAAGAGCTATATGCTTTAAACATATTGGGTCATATAGATGATGGATTCCTTTGAGGAATCATACAGTTAAATGCCCTCCCTATGGGAGATGAGTCTTGAGACATACAGTTTCAAAATAATGGGTGCATAGAACCATACAGTTTAATGCCCTCCTTCGGGAGATGAGTACCGGTACATACAAGGACCCAGTATGGAAAGGATATGTGCACATATATACAGGAAAAGAAAAGGGAACGAGGGAGAATGCATGGCATAAAGGTATTCTCATCTTATATGTTGATAAAGGCGATCGATTCATTTATGCATTCCTTATGTTCATATTAGTTAATGATGTGCAATGATTATGTTGTTGACTGAGAATGATTATTGATTGATTATTGAATGGAAGCTATGATGGAATGATGTTTAATGCTATTGGCTTGATTGTGACTACGTGTTTCTCTAGCACCACTGAGTTTTATGCTTAGCGTTTATCATTTGATGAACGTAAGTACTGAGTCCTTGAAAAAGCAACCTAAGAAATGATAGCTAGCGTCAGCAGAGAAAGGCTATTCTCGAAGCGGTACTGAACCCTTGGGGCATACTTTGACTTGTTTTGTTAGTGTAGTTGTATTGATCATAGAGGCAGTAGTTGTTACTGTATTTTTGGTGGTGATACTTGTAATCGGTATTATGTAATTGTTGAGAACTCTAATGTATGGCTTTATTCATATATAATATAAAATGAGATGTTTGCCAACATGAATTGTATGAATGAATGAATGGGTATCCAGGTTAAGATAGGTAACATTGAATAAATGCCACGCTGCAATTTCTTATCACCACTAAATACAGGAGCGTGTACCCATACGAACTAAAATAGGCCATATAGACGACGTATCCTTTGTGGTGTGAGTAGCGGTTTCTATTTGGGAGATCGATACTCACGCTACAAGAGCATGTTACCCCAGGTATGGGTTGGGCATGACAAGATTTCATATGGCTTGTGCAACCACTGTCAATGAGCTAAGTTGAGTTCTGAGATGGTTCCTGAACATGTGAAGCCATAAATAATTCCTCTTGTTCAATCTTCTTTTTTTCTTCAATATTGTTAGCTTGCTGTATAGTTTCTGATCCTGCTTCTGTTTTGCTATGTCAAATTTTTGTGTGTGACCAATCTTTTTACAGAGGAAGCATTTGTATTTTGGCTTGCCTTTAAACCAGCAGTCTGCTAAAAGATGGTTTGTTCTTCTGCAGTGATCACAAAGAGGATTTTTACTTTTCTTGGCTTCTTCTTCAACTGGTCTAAATTTCAGATTTCTTGCTGTAAAGTTAGGTTGTTTATGTACCAGGACAGCCTTATTTTGAGCTTTAAATGCTCCCTCAACATCATCATCAGTCCGGATTGATAGCCTTTTTCCTTGAGCCTTGAGTTTGCTGGTTAGTTGTGTTACTATCAGCTTCTCCAGATCACATGACTCTTCTATGGCAGCAATTTTTTCTTTAAGCTTAGATGAAACACTCAACATGATTTTCTCCAGAGCCTTCTGATCACCATCTTCTTCTCCATGTAGCCTCATCTAGTTGATGACTTCCATAACTCTGCCAGTGTAGTCTTTTATTTACTCATCATTTTTCATTCTTAAAAGCTCAAACTCTCTTCGTAAAGTCAGCAGCCTACCAACTTTAACTTTGTCAGTTCTTTCGAAATGTTCTTGTAACCAGTCCCAAATGGCTTTGGGTGTGTCCAAGTTCATCACAGAGGTGAAAATGTGGTTTGTCAATGCTGAATGCAAACACGTGATGACCTTATCCTTCTTCAAAAGCTCAACTTCATAATTCTGCAGCTGAGCAATGGATGGATTTGCCCTCAAAGCTGGTGGATCTTCATCGGTTTCTACCACTTTCCACAGACCTTGCGATCTAAGGTAGAATTTCATTTTGACAAACCATATGTGATAATGGTTTCCATCAAAGAAAGGGATTGGAGGTATTGAAGAACCAGCAACCATTTAAAACAATCTACTACAAATCCCGTAGGAATTACTGCTCTAATACCACTATAAGTGTTAGTAGAAAATTAGAAGAACAACAATAGAAAATTAGAACAGCAACAGAAAATTAGAAGAACAACAACTGCTATAAAATGAGCTTTAATGGAGAAAAATAGATTTAATGAAGAGCTATTTTGGTAGTGTATTTTCTGATACAAAAACTGCTTATACTAGCAATTCATATTTGCAAACTTAATTTCTAGAAAAATAGCTTTTTCATTATTGATATATGGGGATTAATGGTAGGAATAATAATTTTGCTGCTATATATGAATTGCTAGTAGAAGCAGTTTTTGTATCAGAAAATACACTACCAAAATAGCTCTTCATTAAATCTATTTTTCTCCATTAAAGCTCATTTTACAATAACTCAAGTAGAATAATTGAATTCCCTGATCAGTGTTCTGCTGGGTACTTGCCATCGCTATTTCAATATCTCATTCCCAATTGACGACGTTCTTCGTCGGTCATGCCAAGTTCAACAGAAAGATTACGCCCAATTTGGAAATCCCACCAGGCAGCACTACTGCCGTCAATGCCATTAACGCCTTCATTATCATTATCATGCCTACTTACGTAAAGCTCATCATCCCAATCATCCGCCGTTTCACAGGGCAACCACGCGGCATTACCTTAAAACAACGCATCGCCGTTGGCTTCTTTATCGCAGTCCTGGCCATGGGCATAGCTGCTCTGCACAAAAAACGAAGACGTGAAAGTGCTGACCCATCAAAAGTAAGCGTTTTCTGGTTGTTTCCGCAATTCTTTTTACTAAGCATGTCAGAGTTCTTCGCCGTCATTGGGCACATGGAGTTTTTCACCAGTGAAGCAACGAATGGGACAAAGAGTCTTAGCACTGCCATATTTTTCAGTCAATTCGGAGTAGCAAATGTGGTTAGCAGTCTGCTTGTCGAGTTCGTCACCAACGCAAGTGGAGGAGAAGGGGAAGGATGGTTAAGAGCTGATCTTAACAAAAGTAAGCTTGAGTACTTCTACTGGATATTGACCGCCATTAACGCTGTTGCTTTCTTGTTGTATCTGAGGGTTGCCAGACGACACAAGAGTAGAAGAGATTACAAAGATGCAAGGGTTTGTTCCGTTGAAATGGAATAATTGTAACCCTAAAAGGCCCCTTCCTGTTTGATGGTGTAGTAGTTGGAATTCAATTGAATACTGTAGAATTCTTTTTTGATTTCATTGAAGATGATCAAGAAAAACGTAATCACACAATTCTTTTATTATATAAAGCTGGAGCATTCTGTATACATGATATTTAATAAAAATTACTATGTATATGATTTTCTGAATGCTGTTTCGGAAAAACATAAAACCATAGTGCTTACTGAAAGCGGAAAAAATTCAAAGGAAAAAAAAACAGTAACCAAATGAGAATAATGATGATAAAGGAAATAGCTCTTTTTGGTGGTGGTTTGTTCTTCGAATCTTGTGGCTCTCAGGCCAGATTTGCTGCTAAAGGGTTAAAGGTTTTTTTGGTGATCAGACTTTTTCTCCTGATGAAGGTAGGAGTGGCTGTGTCACGCTAGTCTTGATGATGTGAGCTTGTGATCTGATGTTTGTGTGGTCCGCTGTGGATTGGATTAATGCTGCACTTTCCATTGCTGCATATTTTTTCTCCTCGTTTTTGCCCCATAGAACAAGGTACAACCCGATTATGATCAGAACTGCTCCGATGATGCTGTGCACCAGCATTAGATTGAGCGTTAGATGGAATGGAAGAGGTTAAGATAAATGATAAAACAAGGTCGACCTACCCTCCAAGGTAGAACTCTTCGGCTAAAGCTATGGAAGCCATGATGGCGACAACAAGAGTTTGAACAGGTTGATAAACAGCGACGAAGACAGGGCCACCTCTGTCAATGCACCATATCTGTACAGCGAATGCAACTCCTGATGCCACCACTCCCTGCAATTAACGTTCATCCATGCATTAATACATGTGGTAAAACAATTAAGATTTGTCAGGTGTTTCTTATTAGTGTCCAAACAACACCAAGGGTCTATGATAATTATGTTTACTGACCGCGTAGAGGACGGTGAAGAGTTCTGTACCAGAGTGGAACATCCAAGCCTGTGTATCCCTTTCCATGAAGACAGCAATTATCAAGAATTGTATAAGTCCGAAAAAGCATGTATAAGAGGTGACAGATAGCCTGGCAGGGAATTTCTTGAGCACCGGTGCCTGAAGCACGAGCCAACCGGACCATGACAAGCAATGGCCGACGAGATAGATACAGCCAAGACTCCAGTTCTTGCCCTTTGCATCTCCAAGAGAAACAAACATTGGGGAGGGTTTGTTCAGGAATGGAACTGGCCTGTATATGACCGGACCCTTGTATAAGGTTATAACCGAGGCCCCTGCTACACAGCAGACTGTTCCTATTACTTTTGCTACTCCATCTTTTCTGTCTAGTCTCACTTTCTCTATCCTGCAATGCCATATATCAAAAAAAGAAAAAGAAAAAAGAAAAGATAAACAATATGTTACATTAGTAGATAGAAACAGTAATATAAATATTCCAGTAACAGTGAAAGAAGAGGGAGACTTGCCGGAGTAAGGCTGCCATGAGAAAGGTAATGGCTGGGACAGAGTTTTGTATGGCTGATGCAAACGTGGGAGAAGTGTTCTCTAAGCCCAGCAAGTAGAATCCTTGATTTGCTGTTATCCTGTTCTCATCCAAACCCCACGAAAGAATGATAATAAGATGTCTAATTAGATCAGAGATGCTTAAAATAAACATGGATGTAAATAAGTATTGATATTCTGGGCGTACCCTACTAGAGCGAGGACAAAGAACTGAATGACGAAGTTAAGAGTAAGTGCTGGTCTCTTTTTCCTGGACAAATGAAAAGATGACAAGAACATGCAATCAGATTGTTATATACATTGTTTATTTAACAAATGAACGAAGAGTAGCAGCGGGTAGGAAAGTGTTTGTTGGTACTTCTCGAGAAAATAGGCAAAAGGAAGTAGCAGAAGCAAGGCGATGGTGTTCCTGTAAACAGTGAAAACAAGTTTGCTAATTCCCATATTAAGGGCAGCTCTGGAGACAACATGGAAACCAGCATATCCAAACTGCAAAGCTAACATGGCCAAATGCAGTTGCATTCTTTCAGGAACTGAACACCACATTCTTCCTAAAGAGACTGAGCCACCGGTATCAGCCATTGAAAGAAAAGTAAAGATAGAAGCTGAATGAAACCGAAGAGTTAATTGGTTTAAGAGGCAAGTTGTGAAGAGCAAAGGGAGTTTATGCCAGGTATAAATGAACTTGGAAGGAAGCAAGGAAGGAAATAGAGACAAAGGCTCGACAGATCAACTGTTTACAGGATTGAAAATGTTTCTGGGTTGTCTCCCATATAATCTGTTCTCCTCAGATAGGAGCTGACAAGACAACCCTAAATGATCGCTGTCTATTTGGCTGATGAAACTTTGAAGAAAGCAAGTGTGAACCAGCCCAACTATTTCGAACCATGCCATTTATGATGAAAAATGAAGCAAGAAAGCACATAAGAAGCGGAGTTTTTCAGCTCATTTGTCAAACTTGAGCTAAGCTTTTTCAAATGTATCTTCATTCATAATATGACTATTCCAAATTCATTAATTTAATCAATTGAAATATATATTATGTGGTATATTTTCAATAATTTTTATGAAAGATTATGATTTTTATCTATAGTTATGTTGAGTTATAAAAGGATAAACTTATGTCAGCTCATTAAAATTATGGGACCCTTTTATTTATATTTTTATAATATATTATAATTCAAGTAAATATATACATCTCATAGTTTTTTTATTATTTGTAAACAAATATTTTCAAAAGTTATAAATGAATAGCATTTTCACGTGAAATTATAGTCCAATAAGAAGGATCATAATGTGTGCATGCAATTGGATTCTCATTGACTAGAAGATCTTGAAAAATATTTATTACATTTCTTTGTATGATGTCTATAAAGTTTCGCATGAATAAACTTGGATGCATAATACATGTAGAATTATTAATGTTGTTGGTTCGGTAAGTGACTGGGAGCCACCGGAAAAGGTAACCTCGTACCATGAATGTTCTTTTGGATGTTTGTCTGAACAACCAAAGAAGGAGTCCATGTCTTTTATGGTCTTTTTTCCAAAGCAATAGTGGTAATAATACCCTTTAACATATAAGCATGATTCTTGTTAATCAAATGGATTAACAGAAGGGATTTGTGTAATTGATGATAATTACTCATTGATCATCCTCTTAAGGGACCAAATGAATCGTCTCCACTGAGGTTTTCCACCTGGGGTGTGTGACTTTATGTATTTCTGACTTTCTGAAACAAAACAAGTATGCTTTAAGGGGCATGCTGCCTCCCATCAATGGAGACAATCATCATTATAAAATCAACAAAACCCATTGTCTGTATTATTAAATCCAAGACGTCAGAAATTTGCACGTAAATACTCCTGTAAAAATACATAGTCAAAATATGAAGTTTTTCCTATAAATATTACTAGCCTTCTTCTGCCCGTTCAGCCCTTTGCATGTAGCTTTTTACAGGGTTTTCCAAGCAGAGTTGAAAATATAGGTTCACCCAAGTTTAACATCCAATAAATTTCTCCATGGATAAAGCTTGGCTTTGGCGATTCAAGTAACCTGGTTGGGTAATGTAGATCGTTACCCTCATTCTTAAATTCTCTTTAATTACATATAAATTTATAGACAGCAATTGAGTTGCTAATTTAACTCTAAAATTGGTGAATGATGCCCGATGAAATAGCTTACGCAGCTTTCCATTGTCCATGATGCCTTGAAGATAACAAACTTTTAATAGGCATTGACAATTAGACTCTAATCAAAGGAACAATGGTAGTTTATTGATGTAGTCTTCACCTGTTGAGAATACAGTGCCGCATGCTAAGACTATAACAAGCTCCAAACCCTGACGCAATTCTATAATTGTTGGAGAACATATCTGCGACAACACCGCTGGAGAACTTTCCCCTTTCTCTTTATATCGGTTTAAGTTACATTAGACTGTCTGTTGAAAAATTGGGAACGTATCCGATCAGACATCAGGTTATTAATCGGCTCCCGTATCTTCAGTAGATTTCTTATATTCTGGCTTGATCTCGTAAGTTCCTTGATTTGCTCCTCGCTTATTGTACACACAAAGTTCATTCAGTATTTCCTTCAAGAATTGCTGCATATACACCCAAAATTTGCAAAGTCAGTTATATTGAAAAACAATTTCATAACTAAAGCCATGCCTTTATACCTAACAATGATTCACGGTTTTGATTTTAAAAAAGCAGGTCCAGGTGCAACCCAATCAATAAAAGATGATTTTCAACAATTTAAAACTAACAAGTCTTCATTCAGTATCTATCTTATGATGCCTCATGCAAATTGAAAACTCCAAGTTTTATGATCTCATTAGGATTGAGAGAATATTGATGATTTAACTAAAACATCACGTAGAGTTAGAAAGATATTATTGGTTGGTTTAAAGCTAATAGATGAAATGTAAGATCCCACAGATTCCAAAAGATATGGAACTGACATGTCATGATTTTTGTAAATTGCAATGCATTTAAACTGCATCAAATCATAAAAGGCCTGTGCAATGGGATGTACAAAAGGACCACAAGTAAAAGGACGCACCGCAGGTTGATCAGTTTCTTGCACAAGTTGTTTCAAGGTCCAATTTGGCTGTCTTTCAAATAGCTTGAACATGATATCCTCCAATTCCCCACGATCCCTCCTAGTTCTTTTCACATCCGACTGCTTAACTGGCTGTGTTTTCTTTTTATCCTGCCCACAAATAATTGAAAATAGTTTAGCATCAGCCATAAGTAAAAGCAACTAGCTACTGCTCTTTGAGTAAATCAAAGAACCATACCTCAAACAACCTATGTACAAGTATAAAAGCAAAACATAGTTTCTTTCCCCTTTAAAAAACATTTACTTTGCTTGTTATGCAATTGTGCAAGGTAGCTGGGATGTAATCCTTCTAGGGTACATTGTAAAATGAGGAAAGATTATATATACCTTGGAGCTTGATGAATTCAGCCCAACCATTCCTGGCAAGGGTCTCATATGCACTCCTCGGTCATTGTCAATCACCTTGTTAGCAAAATCAAGAAACCAAAAATAATAAATAACCAAACATAACAAAACAAATACTAAAACTTGATGACCAAATTTCTTACCTGTATTTGTCTATTTTTAATCATGGACTTGGTTGTTCTTTCACGGCACAATCTACCATACTCCTCAATATTTTCCTCATGAGGCTTCATGTCAAATTTGTGTTCCACTTTCCCTTCCATAGCAACCCTTCCTGTTAAAGTAAAATTATCGGTTTTAGAAATTAAACTCATGGGATGGAAAACGAAAAAAGCAAGAATTTTTATAAACTACAGATTGACTTTGGTTTTGGACAAGGTTCAAAGGTGTTTGCCAAGTAAGAGAAAAAAAAGACTAATACAAGAGGTCAAAATAACAAGTTAAGTGAGCGTCTATGCAATTAAAAGTTGTGTTAGTCATCTTTTCGCAACCCCTTCTGTTAGGTAGCAGAATAAACATGTGATAGCATTAACTAAAATTACAACTAGCAAACATCCAGGAGCGAGCAAAAAATATCAACTAAATCAGCACAAATCAATTAAATTCCAAATATTGCAAACAAAAAGGTAACGTTATGTTTCTGGCAGACATTACATGCACACTTCAATCTTTCATTAGAGTCCAATTTCACGCGTGACCCAGACACATTATGCTGCAAATTTTATCTTGAAAATCTCAAAATATCAGATTTATAAGGTAAACCAGATGGATACTTTTCTTCTTTTCTAATAGAAAATTTGAGAATTAAGACATAGGACCAAAGGCTCAAGTCCATAAATGCTTGACACTAGATATCACGATGATCAATGTCAAAAAAACGATAAAATTATGGTGCTCTACGGCATGGCTAATAACTACACATAAAATGCAAAGATACAAATAAAGCTATGAAGTAGAAACTAAGAAACTCACCTTGGGTTGTCTCAGAAAAGACGGACATAGGAACAAAGTCTGTAAACATATTCAGAGAATAACTCTTTGGTACATTCTGGTTCTCAGTTCCAGCCATCTCCATAGTGAACTGGTTATCATTGGGAAAAAATCTTTATACAAAAGCAACGAAGTAACGAAAAGAAATAAGTCTTTGCAGCCTAATTTACATATGTGCACCCCAATTAAGTCATTGCAACCTACGAATCTCTTTGATTAAAACAGTTACATGGCTGGGCTAGCAATCCATAGTTGCTATGGTCTAATGGAACTGTTACATGAAAAGATTTCTCATTTACAGCTAGAAATAATAAATATTGTACAGAAATTAAGAAGCAGCAGCTGCCAGAACACCTAGTAGATGAGGTTGAATGATACTAGCAGCTATATATGCAATCTTGGTGCGATTTACCAGATACGCTATTCATTTCGCTGAATTAAGTTCTTCATGAACCAAAACAGAGCAGTGAAAAGTAAACTTGGTATTATATTAGATTAGAGCAACTCAATTTATTACCACTAATTTTTCTCAATCAGAAACTCAAATTACAATTGCACCTAAAATTGCCAGGACATAACTTGATTTAAAACTGCAAAATAAGCAATCTTAATAGAGAAAATTTAGGGTTTTCACAGAGCATAAAAGAGAGGACCTGAAGAGCAGAGGAATCATCAGAACGGAGAGGATCGAGGGAAAGAACGACTTTAGCCACAGGGAGAGACTCGGAGTGACTTTGCCATGACTTGGCTACGACTAAAGGACACTTCATCAACCATACCGATCTATCTGCCTTTGCTGTATCCAATATACTATTGCCGCCATTAGCACCGCCGCCATCATCGTCTTCGACATCTGGGTTTTCTTTTTTCCGTTTGTTCCGATAGGATGATTCCTTGTCTTTCAACTTTGTCTCCATCAGTTTCAACTTCTGCTTTCAGTTTCCGCTAGCAAGTTGCAAGGCTCTTCTCTTTCCCTTAGTTGTGTTAGCTCTGGTCTACTTGACCCTCCGCTCACGGTTTGACCCTTTTAGTTGGTCTGCACCTAGATCTCGTAAAACAGACCCGAACCGAACCCAACTGAACCGCTGTCATAATTAGATAGTAATATTTTTGAAATTAAATATACAAATAAAAGAGAAAAAGGGCCGTTTGATCATGGGCCTCAATTCACCGGTCGGCCCAGTATTTACTTTTTCGAGTTCTCTCTTTTTTTTTTTGCACCCTTTAAGCCTTGCATCTGTTTGAAAAGGAATCTTGAGTACATGGACTGGTCAGAGAAGATAGATTAGCTAGCTAGAATCGCAGGATTTTCAGCAGTTTTGCTTTATTGAAGTTCATCAGAACAAAGGAGAAAGTGGGTAAATCGTAAAACTGCTGGTATATATATATATACATATATATATAGGCTCTTCATTAAAGCAGCAGAACCCTAGAGCTACCCATGCATCACCGTCAGTCCACCATCACGCACCGTTTCAATAAGCCACAGACATAATTATTGGCGTTAAACATTTTATTAGAACGCCATGCATTGGAGGGATTTGTTCTAGTTTCCATTGCCATGTCATATTCATCGTTTACACCAACATTCTTATATCATCAAAAGCATAGACGAAGGCCATGCATGCAATGTTACGTATGGAATTGATCACATACAAGGACCAAATAACAAGAAGATATCAATTTACAGTATAGATTACAATACATAATGATGCTCTTGCTGGCCTTCCCTACATCTAAACCTCTCGTAATCTACTCTGCCCTAGCTATATATATGGATATTGAACTATTGCTTTTACTGTACCTAACTTTAGCTGATTATTGTACAAAAAAAGGACAGTCTTTGTTCTTGTTTTTATGGGGGTTGTAATGTCTCGTCAATCATCTACATTTCTCTGTATGCATCCATTATTATTCCTCGTTCAGGATGACCAAGAAACGTATCAAACCATATTATTCCTTAGCTATATTCCTTTTTAGAAAACCACATTCATGTTCTTATACATAAATCAGGATAATAAGTACATCTTAAATTTGACTTAGATCTAAGTATTTTCCATATATGTTATAGATAAACTTGGATTACTGATTTTCCATCTCCTATTGTCTTTTCTTGTGAGATAAGACTTTGAACGTGAAGCTCCAAATCACTTGGACAACATCGCATCGTAATGTTAATCTGTCCCCCCTCCCTTACTTTCCCAAGTTCTCATAGTCTCATGTGAAATACAACAGACAAGTGATTATAATTAGGAATTGTCCTCATTTATATGCATTGATTTGATTTGTTACCCAACCAACAACTGTAGTAGCCATATAAACCATGCAACAATCGATGAAGCGTGGGACCCTGACTGATTTTCAAGCATATTTAGGTTGAAGCTTAAAGGGAACATGGCCTTCGTTGTGCTTAATCGATCTTCCTTTTGTATTTCAAACTGTTGGTTTGATAGTCAATATTCATGTCGATGTTGAGTTCTTTCTACAGTGTTTCAGCAAAAAGACAAAAAGGTTATGCTTCAAGCCAAAAAGATATAGATAATTATCGGGAAATAAGTATGGAATGGTTGGGACATGGTCAACATCATCTCTCGTATCTTACAAACACGACAGTGCTCAAATCTGTAAAAAGCACGGGCAAACTATGAAAGAGAATCGATTCACTGTAAGTTCATGTGCCACACAAGTAACGTAAAGACGACGATTTTGATTTGATTTATCAGTTGTTGTATGTCTCATTTATTGCTTAATGAAAGTCAAACCCACAAGCACTTCAAACAAGGCAACATGTTCTCCACTATGATCCATCTGTCAACAACTCTAATTACTGTAAGATCATATGTAGCTAAAGATCAGACGCATTTTCGTTTTCCATTCGACTTATAAGAGTTGGGAACTTAGCACAGCTATTTACAACCAGAATAGTAGGAGTTCAGCAATGAATCCAAGATCTGTCATTAATTTCGAACATAACACTGCTATGGTTTCGTACACGTTATTCAAAGCATAAACCTGTTTTAGCAATCATACGTCCCCAAGATGACCGCCTAGTCAATTGCTAATCTTTTAGACATGAGATTCTAGGCAGGAGCTATTGTGATGAACAATTTTCCAATAAGACAAAGATGACATCTGGGTTCTTATTAGGAGTCACTTTCTGCAATTTGCCATATATTTTTGGACTCCGTAGAGTCATGTTTATATCCATCTGCTAGATCCCTATATGCGTATTCAGAAAGTATATATATATATATATACTGTTCAATCAGCCGAGTTCAAGAGTCGTAATCCATGGAAAATGAGAGCATACGTAACGCGTCAGATCTTACAAAAGCTAAGGAATTTTCGGAACCATTCTGTACTATTCCGACCTCTCAAAACACCATCTGCAGAAGCGAACAAGAATACTTTGTGTAATAAATATTCACACATAAAATGCATCACATGCACATACTTGCAGAATGCATTAAACATTTCGAGGTGATAGGGCAACGCTTTCCACTTTTCCCCCTCAGCATTAGCTCATATTCATGCACGTCAATTCTTGAACCCAATTATAGATTACCATTATGTGTATAAATCGACAAAGAGAGGTCTTTCTTTCACATTTACGGAGCAGTGAGTCCTTATCCAACAATAAACCAACATAGGAAGAAAAAAGAAAGCAATCCTTGTAGTTGAATCATGCACGATAAAGCCTTGTAGGAATATCCTATATAGAGGGTAAAGCCAATATAAACAAGACATGTATACAAACACTAAAGGGAAAAGGCTACTCATATACATGGATTTAGATCATGAAAAAGTGAAATCAAAGAGAAGAAAAGAAAAAGATAGCCATTTTCATGTCACGTGTTACAGTATAATTAATTTGTCATTTCATACACAATTTTTACATGGGACCTGCAGAGCTCGATGCAGCAAAAGGAGGATTAAAGAAAATCAAATTCTTTGGTTAATCAAGCAAGAAACGTGGTCGCTGGGGCTTTTAGCTGGGAGGGAAACTGTTTTATGGGAAAAGAGGCTTGTTCTACATAGTTGAGCACCAACCAAAATCCAGGATTTGGTGTCTCCGATTAAAGAGAAACGTAAAGTCATATACATGTATTATAACATTATAAATATACCCGCATCATGGAAAGGAAGAAAAGAAACAAAGAACATAGCCTATGGCATTCATTCCCCAATAAATTATATCTTTTCGCCTATATTAAATCATAAACCCATTAATAATACAATATATATGTTAATTTTTATTAAATACGAGTTCAATCTTTAAACTGAAATATTACATTAAAATAATAGAGTTTGTAAATGTTAATCATAAAATAATTCATTCATTATTATGTTAATGTGAGTGATTTTCAGTGTGATAACTCCTCTCTGCTACTTCATCAAGTGGTGCATGTCTCTGCTACAGGAGCCACAATAGAAAGTAACCAAACATCAACAACCGTAGAACTAAGTGTTGACAAATGAAAGTTTCCTTTTCTTGTTAAGAATGACAATAATGCAGATACATTGCAGGGTCTAGCTAGGACCTTGGTGGTGGGAAGAATGGCGTACCGGCAATAAAAGCGCTGAGTGGAGTTGAATAGAGACATGGGTCCATTAAAGTTCCAGCTTGATGAATTGGGTTTACTGAAGTCGTCGCCGCTGCTAATGTTGTTGGTGCTATGAGATTCGGTTGCTGTGATCCTCCTAAAGAGCTCTCCCCTCCTCCGCTTGTGTAACGAGCATCAACCCCTTGATCATAGAGAATTCCTTTGAACAAATGGCCACCAATATTGACGGCCGTTCGATATGCATATTGGTCAGTTCCATCTTCTAGTTTGCTCACTCTAACGAAATGAAACACTGCCGAGGAATTCACTTCTGGAGGAAAATGTCTCACTTCCAACCCTAAATTTTGTCACAAATTCTGAAGGAGTTAATTTATAGAAGCTAACGTAGCAACTGCAAAATAAGCAGCAGAAAAAATGAATGGATTGTCGATCCTGCTTCTTGAGAAATTGAAATAAAAAGAAAAGATAAACAAAAAGAAAGACTGCATGTGGCGGGTGAGGTACTAGAAAGGAACTGAAATCCTTCAAGTTCTTCAAGATCTACTCATTATGATGAAATCGATGTAATAGCATTATATCTGTAAGTATTACAAACCCAACTTTACCTGACGTGGTGGTGGCTAAACCAGTGGAAGCAAGAGAGGGAACACCACCTTCAATCTCTCTTTGCCTTTTCGGAATCTCTCCTCGAATCTCGTGTTCATCTTGTTCTTGATTTGGTTGCTGTTGTTGCTGCTGCAAAGCATACAGCCGTTGTTGCCTCTCACGCCTTTTAGCAGCAGGAACCCAAGTGCTCTTGACGTGAGTTTGGCACTGAAACCCTCGGCTTTTACAACAAGTTCTACATCTATAATGAGAACAATCTTTTTTGGCTTGATTTCCACAGTCTTGGCAATTCATTCCTCCGCCAAATCCACTTTGCCTCATCACCGTAAACCCTGATCTTGATGACTCATCAGAGAAACTTCTTCGACTGGAATTCAATCCAAACGTGGTGTAGCTGTTGATGTTTTGTTGTTGTTGCAGATAGTACTGTGGCCATATATCGAACCCCTCCTTGTTGGAAGTATTGTTGTTGCTTGAGTAGATCTCCTGCTCGTTTGATGATCTGAACAACAAAAGATTGTTACTGTCGTTGTTTTTCTCTTCCTCTTGTTTACTCAAATAGAACCAACCAGCCATTTCTTGGACCCAGAAACTGCAACAAACCCCAATTCAAAACAAAAATCCATATCAAGCAAAGAGAACAACTTTGTACCACCACTAAATAAGTGGCTAATTGCCCTAGCGAACTTCACCACATCGGTTGAACATTTGGTGGCAGTGAGGGTTTTAAGGTAAGACTCCAATATAAATCCTGGTCAGTCTTTTTTCCTCCTTCTTCTTCTTCTTCTGATCTCTGACTTTCTCAGAACCTGAAATTCTTGATCTTTGCTATTTGGGTTCTTGCAGCTTTTGAGATAAAACAACAAAATTTACTTATTTTTCAGGTAAATGAAAGAGAAGATGGGAATTAGAGCCAGCCAACTTTTTCTTGAACCCCTATCTTCGTTGTTTAATGCAATAATGGCATGCAATTAGACATCAGCAGCGCCGCCATGGTAACTGCACCACCACCTACTCCCTTCACTTCCATTACTCGCACTGCTTTTCTTTTCCTTCCATGTCTTTTTCTCTATAAACTGCTACTCGAACTGCATATCACAGCTTCAGCTTAGTGTTACACAGATAGAGAACCAGAATCTCTCAGTCCACTTCTCCACAGTTGCTTTCCAGTTTCAGATGAATATAATCACAGATAATCTTGAATCTTAGCCGTGTAGACTTCATCTTACGGCGTATGATTATCACACGTGTCAGAGCATCAGCTTTTCCTTATTCGTCCTTGCACCGGAAAACCCGCTCTTCACTTTTTCTCTGAAATAAAATCTTGCCCGATAAATTCGGTAACATATCATTACTGTTTATTATTTTATATTTATTATTTATTTAAATTATATCACTATTAAGTTTTATAAAATTAAATGATTTATTTTTTATACATCAATATATTTCCATGATAAATAATTAATTTTAAAATATCAAATCTTCCCATAAATTGAGAAAAATTAATTATTATTTTTATAATAATTTTTATTCATTAAACAATGATTCTTTTATTCATTAAAATTCATTTTTATTCTTGTTCGATGGATGAATCATGCGATTAATCAATCAGAAGTCGAACTCTTTGAGTATTAATAATCAATCATTTGTAGTTGTTATTCTCAACAAGTTCTTATGCATTATGAATAAAGGTAATTTTTTTAAAAAAATTTAATTGATAATGACGTGGCAAATTCAGGCATTGAAGAAAAAAATTGTGGTGAAATTCGATGTTGATTCGAAGAACTGAGCTTATCAGATTAGGGATAGACGCATCCGCAGAGATTGAAAACCCGAGTAAATGGTAACGGGATTTCTTTCTCCTATATTTCATTTCATTGTCAAACAATCATGTGCACTGCAGATTATTACTAGGCACTAATTATTGGATTTCACTAATCAAATATTATTCTCTCAGTACGGATTTCCGGCGAAATTAAGTCCACCGCCGTACATGTTCCGCCGCTGACAGTGACGTCCCATTATCTTTATTATCACATGCATTGAAATCCCTTCTTTTTTTTTAGAAAAAAAAACATATAAAATACGTCGAGTTTGTGGTAATTAGTGGCCCGAGGCAAAGCAGGTCTTCTTCCATTTGTTTCCTCAAAAAAGCCATCCGCTGAGTTTTGGAAAAACGAGTTCAAGGTTAGCCGAGGAAGATCATTGTATTATTAATAAATGCATATAGGGGAAAGAAAGATCTGCCATTATTTGGCATTGAAAGGAAAGGTGTGGGGTTTGAGGGATTTATTGCTTGAAAGATGAAAGCAAGCCAGAGAGGGATGGAGTTAAGCAAGGGAGCGGTGGTTAGGATCTCGAGCCTTGTGCCCTTTTCTGCGTTGGGTTGACTCTTATTCTCTCTGCTCTTTTCTTCCTCCTATCAGCACGGAATTTGTGTTTGTCTCATGTATAATACAAAACTACTTCCATGTCCCCTTTGAAAACCAAAGCTTATGGTTGGTGGGTTCGTCGGTCTGTTTCCGGACTACGAGTATCTTATTGTGTTATATGAGTTCGTATATCCATAATCTTTTAGACCTAACCACAACCCAAATACGGTAGTAAACGTGATATAAGTCGCAGTGTGCGTTGGGATATACATATGGTGTTCCATTCGTGCAGAATGAGGACCCACTGGCGTTGCTGTGACCCATATAATGAGGATAGGGGGGGATTAGGGTTCCTTTTGAGCATGTTATTGTCTATGTAGTGGTCATTAAATGGACATAAATGTTTCAAGAATACGCCACTCACTCTTACACTTTTATATCATAAACCCTAAAAGATTATTAACCAAACAAGTAGTAGAAGAAGAAGATCCCCGCTTTCATTCATATATATATATATATATATATATATATATACACACACACACATAAAGATTCTATCTTCTTTTTGAAAGGTCTAAGCTCTAAAAGAAAAGGAATTGATGTTACAAGCTAAGGGTTACTATATGGGAACGTGAAAATTGCTTTTATGATATATAAATATATATATATAGTTGTATAGGAGCATGAGATTCTATTTAAAAGGAAGAAAGGAAAGGTGAAGAGTACCACTTGAACCATACAAGTCTCTGAAAAATGGGCTTTAGACAACGAATAGCATTCGATAAAGAGATTGATCAGGAATGATTTTGAAATTATTAAATCAGTATATCAAAATCTGTGATATTTTTTTAATATTTTTGCATGTGCTTTTAGATTTGAACTTTACTCAAGGCCCACCACCTTCCATTATGGAATAGTCATCTGATTGCTTTATCTAAATACATTTTATCTTGTAAGGACATGCATGGCCTCCAAGCCTGATAACTGGAGCCCTCGCTTGTTGCGTTGGTGAGGCCCAATTAACAGAGGGCCGAAGCCGTCACAGCCTTCCAGTCCACCGTATATATAGAGCCCCCAATCGTCACACCAACCGGTTCCCTCGTCTTCTCCCCACGCCAACTTCCCGACTCCATCATTGAACCATGTCAAGGCACGAATGCTTTCTCAGTCATTCTCTCCTTTTCGCGGTCACGCTTTTACGGCTAATATTGCTTTTTGCTGATTCGAAAACCCATCCTCAAGACGTAAAAGTGCTACGAGATTTAAAGAATGGATTGAAACCCGATTCTATCGTGCCAGGATCTTGCTTGAGCTCTTGGGATTTCTCGTTAGACCCTTGTGACCACATCTTCACCGATAAATTCACTTGCGGCTTCAGGTGCGACCGAGCCATTTCAGGTTCTTTCCGCGTCACTGAGATTACTCTTGACCCTGTTGGTTACTCTGGTTCCCTTTCGTCTACTCATTGGGATCTTCCTTACTTGCAAACGCTTGACATCTCCGACAACTCCTTCTCTGGCTCCATTCCTGTCTCTCTCGCCAACCTCACTTGCCTCCGTCGTCTAACTCTGTCCAAGAATTCTCTTTCCGGCGAGATACCTGTTTCTCTTGGGTTTTTATCTCACCTCGAAGAGCTCTATCTTGATAACAACAATGTTCAAGGTATTCTACCCTCAAACTTGAGTTCTCTTGTGAGCTTAAAGAGGCTTGAAATTCAAGAAAACAATATCTCCGGTGAGTTTCCTGATTTAAGTTCATTAAAAGACTTGTACTTTATTGATGCAAGTGATAACCGAATATCTGGGAAAATTCCATCAACATTGCCTGCAAACCTTCTCGAGCTCTCCATGCGAAACAACTACTTCCAAGGAAAATTGCCTGAAAACATCGGAGATATGGAGTATTTACAGGTTTTAGATCTCAGCAATAATCGACTGTCTGGCCCTATACTATCAGTCCTATTTAATCATCCTTCTCTTCAACAACTTACTCTCTCTTACAACAATTTCACGTTCTTGCAAATACCCGGAACTATGGGTTACACTAGTAAATTAATAGCGGTCGATTTAAGCTATAACAATCTCCAGGGTCTATTGCCGGCATTCCTCGGCTTGATGCCAAAGTTGTCAGCTCTAACTCTGGAGCATAACAAGTTTACGGGGATGATACCGACCCAGTATGCATTGAAAGCGGCAAAGAGCAGAGATCACACGTCGCCGTTTGAGAGGCTGTTGTTGGGCGGGAACTACTTGTTCGGACCAATTCCGGGTCCTTTGATGGGTCTAAAACCGGGTTCTGCAAATGTAAGCCTGGTGGATAATTGTTTATACAGGTGCCCTGACACTCTTTTCTTCTGCCAAGGCGGTGATCAGAAGTCGTTAGTGGATTGTAAGACCTTTGGCCCTGCCATTCCTTAATTGATTTGCACACAGTACCATGTACAATACCATAGTCACAAATACGTTATATTTTTTCTTCTGATAGAAAAGATGAATCCCTGTAGATTAAATCTTCTGTATGGATTTCCAATCTTGGGAAGCATTAAAAAAATCGAGAGAACAGATCTAAGATGCACTAAATCATATTATTAGGCGAAAATATCTCTGAGAGTTAGTTTGAGTTCTTATTTTATTTCATGTCATCACATGGCTACGCTTGCTTGACAATCCAAATTCTCGTGGCTATATCTTTATACATGCACTTGGCCCTAAGAAATGGAACCATAGAATAGATTAACAAAGGTAACCAATGAGATATTTGTGGTGACTATATATCTGAATTTAATTTATATAATATAATATAAATAAAATTTATTAAAAATTAAAATACATTCTATTATTTATTATATATATATTATCTTAATTCATATATAAAAGCATAAATTGAATATGATTTGCAATCCGGCGGCAGACTCGACATGAACTTGCACCATTCTTTGTGTCTATAGTTAGCAACGCATACTTTTTTGTTTTATTTTATTTTAAGTAATGTATATTTTCAATACACTATTTTTGCAAAAAGCTTCTACATTATCAGTTATTTAGAAAATTATTAATTTTGAAATTATCTCGATATTTTTTTTTATTGTGTTGGATACATTGATTAGTTAATGTGTCATTTATGGAATTAAACATCTAAAAAATTATTAAATCCGATTTGTAATAAGATTGTTGATAATAATGTAGAAAAAGACTTTTGAACAAATTTGGGAGACTAATGATGATGAAGTTCATGAATAGGGTTTTTCAACCAATTCTCAAAATATGCATTCAAACGACATTCGTGGGCATTGAAACAATGATAATCATCATCATCATGCGAAAAAGGAAAAGAAATTCAGTTCACTCGTAGTCCAAAACTAGATTGCCAAGTCTCCCACCTATAATAAGCACGACAAACCCCAAAAATAACACAGTAATAACGAGTAAAGAAGAAAAAAAGTAATCAATCATCAATCATAAAATGGATGGAGGATTTAAAAAGAAAGATGGGGGTGTTAGAGAAAGGAGGGCGTGGGAAATCAAGAACGTCGACAATGAGCTTTGCACATATGTCGACAGTCGTAGAAACAAGACCCTCCGCAATGTAGTGGGCAATCCAATCTCATCCATTTACACCTTCCTTCTCCCATGCATTGTGCGTACTCTCCTATCTTGTATTCTTCATTCTTCTTCCAATGAATATTGTTATTATTTATGCCTCTCCTCCCTCTTCCGCCTCCTCCTCCTCCTTTCCCTTTCTCACATCCCCATTTGTACCATCCACCACCTCCTCCTCCCCATCCCCATCCACCGCCACCACCCCCACCTCCACCTCCACCTCCACCACCCCATCCCCATCCAAAACTACCTCCTCCTCCTCCACCACCACCACCACCACCTCGTCCCCCGCCGCCTCCGCCACCACCTCCTCCTCCGCCCCCGCCACTTCCACCTCCGCCGCCTCCTCTATAGTACCCACCGTGTCTCTTTTTGTTATTGAGCACAACTTCAGTAGTGGTAGTATTATTATTGTTACTATTATCATCTTGAGGAAGATTTAATGAAGTGGCATTGAGTTGAACATTGGTGACATTTGCCACATCATCACTTCTGATATCAACAACTGCCATTGACAGAAAGAAGAGAACCCATAAACTTGTCATAACCACTGTCTCCATCTTACAGCACGCACTTGCAGGTACCATATTTGTAGATAGGCTTATATAATCCTTCTGCCCAACTAGATTTTGGCCCCCACATGATGATCCCAATCTTGAAGTTAAAACCAATAACAAACAAGCTTTTCTTGCAAAAAGCAACTCAAAAAAGATGCCTTAAGCCACACTTTTGTCCCCACCCTTCTGCAACTTGCAAGAAATGTCAGGGCACGCTCTATTTCTCAATGTATGAGCAATCGTCAACTCAGCCAAACTTCACCCACTAACATTTCACACGCTACTATATAATATATAGCGTCAACATATGGGCCCTTCTTGTCTTGATATTTCATCAAAAAGAAAAAAAGAAAACTTCTTATAAATTAACTTTTCGCAAGAATACTCACATGATATGCTCCTTCCAATATCAAATTGTCTTGATTCAGGTTTCATGATTGATTCTAGCCGAATTACTAATCAAGATTTAGTCATATGCTTGCCTAACTTAACATTTTCTGCCCAACTTAACATTAAGATTGACCAATACTTCTTTAATTGTCTACCATCTTCTGATCATGCTAAGTGCTATTAATATCAATAAAGCACAGAAATGATCTACATAGGATGTGGATTTGGCACTACATGTTGTTTCAAATTCTTATGATTTTCGCTAACATGTCATTCTAATGCTCAGCAACATTTATTTTTGAACAAACATGAATGGAAATTGATTTAAACTGCAGATTGAATCTAACAAGATATTTGGAAACGAGATGGGAACCAATTATTTATGAATGTGGGCTTGCCTGCATTAACGAAGTCTGGTTGACTCTTGCTTGAAATAAACGTTTAAGAGTGAAGTGTGTGGAGGAAGTTGCATGCAGTGCACAGAAAGAAGGTGGGAGCAGTTTGGTTATTTAGTTACGTGTTGTTGTGTATATGATGTTCCTTGCAAATGTATTCAAATTGATTCCTTTATGTTGGTGCTGCGCTATGATCACATGCTTTCCATATATTCTATATGCTTGCGGTGGATAATTAAGGTTCTTTAATTTGTTTAGACATTAATTAATCCAACAAGCACGTTATTAGATACATATGTAGCTCAATCACTACACAACAATCTAATTTGAACAATCAAATACTTGCTGAAACTATGCAGCTAAAGCATTAATTAATTAAGGATTCTATTGCAGAAAAACAATGGGAAAAAGCGGATGTGAAAAATACCTCATTAAGTTTTTGGTATTATTAGACTAAATTTAATTAAACAAAGGCTGTTATATCATGTAGAACAATTGTGCCATGTTAAGGTGAATATTTTATAACTAATGCTGCCAAGCAATAGACATCCAAAACTACATCCATCAAGGATGAGACAAACAGTTAGTTAGACTCTAGTAATTAGTCACTATAATTAATTTATTGTTTTCTTGTTGTGAGACTAACTTTTTTACAGGTTTCTTTGGCAGGGTCATGAGGAATAATACCCCCCAGCATATGGTATATGGTATGGAGAATCCATTCGAATAATTAGGTATTAGAAGTTTTTTTATAGAGATTTTAGAGATTCTGAATTTATTCATTGATAAAATTTTATCAAAAAATATTTATTTAAATTTGGTACATGTTAACGAGCAAAATTACATATTCTTTTTTTAATAAAAGGAGTTGAGTAACCTCAAGTCAAGGGAGCTAAGTCCCAGATGTTTTCACTTCATGGGGTTTGGCCTGTGCATTCCTGAACTCAGGGTAATAATTCTCCAACTCGAGTTGATCCAGGATTTCTTTCGTCTTGCAAATATATGAAGAATGACCTTCAATATATTTGGTTACATCAACCTGAAAAGCCCAACGATAATTATACGTTTACAAATAATGTTAGCATTTTAGAAAAGACAAGCTTGCGAGGAAGCTTTAAAATTATAGGATCGTGCGCTTACATTCTCAATTCCTGGAATATCAACAGGTTGAATTCCGGCTAGTCCTTGAGAAAGCAAACTGCATATTCGGTAATTGCTTAGTCCTCCAATAATGATGAAAAACTGAACGGCATAGAACTAGTACTACAATGGAAACGAGCCTTTAGCTCAATGGCTTCCTGTTTGGGATTCTTAGATCAGGGAGAGGGTTCGATCCAGTTGTGAGCAGATAAAAAAAGAAAAAAAAAAGGGGAAAAGAAAGCAGAACGGCAATAGAGTTTGGCAAGGTAATATCTATTTGCAGGGAACGATGCAAAATCATAATCATGAATCCACCGTTTGCAACTTTCTTCTTTCAGATTCATTATAAATTAAATGTAGTATCACGATTATTTATGCATTCTTCTGAAATTTATCTCTGCAAGATATAGTAAAAACTGTAGCGAACCTACTTGGCACGGAAAGCAATTCCAAGGGTCCAATCATTTGTAGAATAAACATTGATAAGTCTTCCAGCCACTATCTGCCAATTGACAACAGTAAACGATCTTTATATATTTGATAGGTATGGAAAACTATTTAGCATAATCGTACATTGATGCTACCTTCCTGACATCCTCCCACTTTTCATCCTTTATTGCAACTGGTGCTCCCAGAAGGACAACTCTTTCTACGATTCCAGCTAGAACAATGCAAACTTCTTGTCAAATGGTGAGTGGTTAGCTAAATCTGTCAAGAATAGATGACTAAACATGTTAATATCTTACCATTATCTCCATCCGTTTCGGCCAAACATTGAAGACATTTGAAAATTACTCTAGCCCCCATTGAAAACCCTACGAGTGTCACAGGTCTGAAACATGGATAAGATAAACGTGGAAGGACCGGTTCCATTAACACATTATGCAACTGGATTATTTTGTTAATCAAAAGAAAAGATAATCTTCATACCTATCCCCTTGTAAGCGGTTCAGCAACACCTCGGCAAGCAGTTTTCCAGCTTTATCAGATCTGAAATTAGAGATGGAATTGGAAGGCAAAAGGTTAATATACAAACGCGCAGGCCAATTTAAAAATGACCAAATATAAGCACAAGTACTGTGCAGCAGAGCTAGTTGATAATAATGGTGAGGAACCCACAAAAAAAAGTGAAAAACCTGGAGCAAAAGGATCTGATTGTAAAAATATAAATGGTTACTTCACCAGTCAATAGCTAACATCTTAAAGATCTTTTGAAACCTGGAATCAGTAATATCAGAACTATCTGCCAAAATATACAAATACTGGCAGAAATTGATTGACCAGAAAATACAGTGGATTTGACTAACGCTAAGTTGGGATGTCCATACAAGCTTCCTGTTCTGGTCGCTGGGTGCCATGCTGTAGGTTGTAATTAATTCAAACACACAACAGAGCGAGCTACGCTGAGGATGAGAACGAAATGCACATTGATAACCATCTTACATGAACATTACACACCTGTCGATTGCAATTGCCAATTTGCTGTCTATAACATCAGTTGCAGCCAATAGTGCTGCGGGGAAAGTCAGCGCTGTCAAAAGACTGCCTAATACAGTCAACATGGCACCTTGTGTCATCAGCTGCATGGCAATTTCTGCAACAAGCGTCCGACATTCCATAAAAAAGAAGCCAACAGATTCAATTTAGGAAATGACGATCATAAAATTTTTGAGGAGTACTCGAGGCAAGCCAATCCTTTATGGCATTGCTCAGTTCGATCAAATTGTTAGATTCCCACCGCAGGACATACCTGCAAATACAGTACAATTATATCAGTAATAATTCAGGTTTTTTTATTAAATAGTACAAAAAAAGGGGTGTCAGTATAAAAAATGGAAGGAGTTGGGGAAAGTTGCTAGTATTTACTATCAACTAATCACTGTTTGTAGTTAACAGACAACCATGTATAAGCTTCATGGGTCAAATATAAGCATGTAAAAAGGAATCACTGGAAAACTCTGTTATTCACTTAGGAAGACAATTCTTAGGAGATTAAAGCAGCAAGAAATACAATTGGACTTGCAAATCAACAGCTCCATAAATTTGTAAGATGACAATGTAATATAGGCATAGTTTCTTCGATGCTCTAGAGTCATAGAAGGACATCATTCTAATGGGAGAACTGTTATTTCAGTTACTTGTTGCATTTACAAACCATTTTCTTTTCACTTCCGAGAGAATGGCTTTTGGTAGATGGCTATAGTTATCGGACGGAGCAACCTTGTACCTTAAAATGATTGGGAAGCCCGAATAGTCGTACTGTTAAACATTTTAAACAGTGAAATAGAAACTCAAGATAGCATGAAAACCAATTGCGCTGACTGCTGGGAACTAGAAGACTCTACTTTCCTCTTCCCTCAGTAAAGCAACTAATTATTGCATCATTACCTCTCCAAGTTACTATTATAACTTTCCCATGGCGCTACAAAGCTTTCATCATCAAACACCAGTCCGGAGATGAATATTCCAACTGCTAGCCGCTGTCAAGAAAAGCAGCAGAGATTATGAATTGTTATCAATAAAAGTGGTGTTTTAATTAGATGTCACAAAGGTTAAGTTTAGGAGAATGTATGAACGTGGGAATGAGAACACTTCTAATATAGATCTTAACAATAGCTACGGTCCACAATCATCTCGAAGATTATCGGAATTACGTAATATTAATAGTAGAACTCACGCCTTCGCTCCGACATTGACCAATTTGGTTGAATTCAAATTCATCTAGGCTGCCAACTCTTCTTGCCATTTTAGTTCCTGTAAGGCCAGCTCCAGCAGCTGGGTGACAAGATGCAAGACAATTAGCATCCATCTTATATTCTTCTCTCTTCATAATTGAAACAAAAGCCAAAAAAGCGGCGATTCTCCACAAAGGCTAAAAATCATATGAATGTAACGTATTTCATATAGCTTCTTTCCTACTTTGTCACTTGATATGTAGACAGTTTTCTATTTGTTTGACCCCAAAAAAAATCCAAGTTTATTGAATTAATATAAGCCCGTCATTGACTTTAAATTGTATAGTTTAGAACACATGATCTATCGTGTTCAACTCAACATGAGATGATCCTGATCCCTTTGATTTGTATTGATTATTCTTCAAGTTCCTGAGCAAACCTTACTTAAAATGGCCTTTTTCGCTGTTTAAGATGATCTTAGCTGCTAGGGGCATTGCTTCATGCAAGAATGTGCAAATAGTAACCTCTGAATGTAAGTTTGTCATACTACAGATTAGAACTAAAAATATCCGTTGAAAAATCACTGGTTGAGACTAACAATCAAGATCAAGCATGCCACGTGATGTTTATCGTGGAAACACTAACGATATACTCGGTGTAATTTTTATGCAACTGATATGATATTTGCCACAGAGAAGCTGATCATTTATCATGCAGAATTTAGTAGCTTCATTCATACGTAATATATTTTTCAAGAAAGAGTGATGATCAAATTCCAATATAAATGCTAATCTAGTCATTGTGGAAAGTATATGGTTTAAGAGAACTTCCAAATGTTGCGACGAGCAGATATTTAGAAAGGCTGAGGATAAAAAATCATAAACGAGATCAGATATGAATCCATGGTTGGCTCTTTACCTCCAAAAGATGCAGCAACAGCAACAGAACCAGCGAAAGATCCTGCAGCACTAGCTGCTGCAGCAAATCCACCAGCTCCAATTGTAGGAATGATACCACCCAATGTAGGAGCCAGAGCACCCAATCCCCCCGCAATTGCTGGGGCGGCAAGGGCTGCAAAGGCGTATATGCAACAGTGTTCAGAACTAAAGAAATATCGTTACTTATTAACAGAAATTTAAATTCTATACCGCCAGTAAGGGCCATCACAGTTCCTCCTGTTAAAGCGGCTGCAGCAACAGCACCTCCACTCTTCACCTTATCCACAGTGCTTTCTACAGTTATGTGCTTATGTTCCTTGCTCACTAGATGCACCAGAGAAAAAGCAGCCATTATCTCCATGGCTTCCTACGTGGAAAAGGACAGCGTTCATGTGAGACGCTCCGAAAATCGTTATCAGCAGAAATCAACATACCATGTGCCACAACAGGAAAGCAATGAATAGCCAAGTCTAACCACATAAACACATTATACCAAAATGATTAGTAGTAAGTGATTGAAATGAAACATACAACTTCTGTCCATTCAATGTCAAGCCATGTAGCCAGCAACCTCAAAGCCACACGATGTCGAGAATCATAACCCTTTTTTTGCTTGAATCCCTTTTTTTCGCCTTCATCATCATTGTCTATAATACAAGCTGAAAGAAGCTCAAAAAGAGCTGTTATTCTCCTCTGGTAACTGATTGATTTTCGCTCTTCTATAGCATTCGCAGAAGTTCCATGTTGTCCTGTTCGATTTCCTGCAGCCATATACAGAGATTACCTTCATCTCTCGGCATCAGCAACAAATCTCAGCTATACATCACCATGTTCATCAACTTCAAAAATTCCTGACCCTTACCAGCTTCCTGTGAAGAAAACCTAGGGCTTTCCAAGCTAAGAGCTGTAGTATCTACTGCATCTTTTAAAGCAGCTTCCTTATGTGTTCTTTCTGAACTAGTTCCATCACCTTCCTCTGACAGTAATTTCAAGAACTGTGATAACATCAGCATTTTATGATACAAAATTAAATTGTGCAAGCTTATAGTTAAGTAACTAATTAAATATTGAAATCCTGAAATGCTAAGAGAAATCTCATATGTAGAAAAAGTTAAGTCAAATATTTGAGCAAGAAATAAAACAGAAGTTCACCGCTCCAACATGATGCCTGATTTGTGAAGAGCTGCCAGCAGTTTCCTTGAGTCCATCCCATGCTTGATGATCCACTCCGAGCAACCTGTATATATAATTATATTCTTAAGTAAATCAAAATCCTTAGATTAGGTGTGAAAAAAAATAACATAATTGAAGATACCTAGTGACATGATTAGCTTGATTGGATATTGATTTATTTATAAGTGATGTGTTATGTGATCTTAGAAAAGTCCAATTATACTATTGATTGATTTTTCCTAAAATTGATTAGTTTTTATGATTTTCATGATCGATTGAAGTTGAATCTGTGATCATTCACACATTGCAGCCAATATGCCGAAAGCATCAATCATTTGATTGTGATCTTACAGAGTATGAATTAACTTATATTGGCTAAAATTGCAAACTATGAGCACAATGGTGGTAGGTTTCAAGAGCACTTCCATTTCTTTGCTGATAGTTGGAATTCTACTTGGTTGCTTGAACTTGTTCTTTCCTTGAAATTAGATTGACCAATGTTGTAGTTATAATAACGAGCTTCCATTACATCAAATTGGATTGGTTTGTGTTTGGTGATGTTTTGTTGCTGTTCTAGATATGAATATGTAGTGTTCATGGCTATTGGAATGAGTTTTTGATGGAATGGTGTCTTGTGTGTGATTTGATGATTGATTAGTATGCTTTAGTGGTGTAGTTGTTTACTGGAGAACAGGCAGGAGCAAGCCGGAATTTTCATGAATCCAAAGGTTAGGATTGTCGGAAACAGAGATTTTATCTCCAAAGGTAATAACACCTTCGATCGGTTCTTCGTGGAGAGACTTGAGAGCATTTGAAGGTCGCGTTTGGTGGATCTGAGACTGGTGAAGTGCGACAGCGAAAAGAGCAGCTGTTGCGTATTTCTGAGTAGGAGTCAATATGGAAGATTCCATGATCAAATCTGATATCTCCATCTGAAATGAAAGGGAAAGAATTATATAGTAAAAATTGCTCAGATCCTGATGATATCAGTGACTTTTTCAGATCTAACTTACCTTTTACTTCTTCAAAATCGCATCCATCAAGAAACGGCTATTTCTCCGTTTTCACGTGCGAAATATGAACCCTCCCTCCAAATATTGTTCTTATTTTACTATAATTTAAACTATATATAACTGAATTAATAAATTACCAAATTAATGAATGATTTACCTTTCATTATTAAGCGCTACAGAGAAATAACTATTAATTCCATCCAAATTTTATTTTAAATTTATTTTATTTAAAGATAAATATTCATTTACAAATAATTTTATTATAATTTTTTTAAAATTCACTTAAATCAATAATTTATAAATAAATTTTTATTTGAATTTCAAACAATTATATCCACAAAAACATTGATAATGATAAGATTAAATCCCAATATCCACTTGTCCAAAAGCCTCTAAAATTACATAATACATGCATTAAAACTAATTATAATCTCCTTAATTACTGAATGGATAGATATATATATTAAAAAATATTAAAAAAAGATAAGGCAGAAAACGAATGAAAATACGAAAGATAAATTAATAGAAGAATAATTATATTTGAATTTATATGTTAATTTTCATCAAATTCTATTTCAATTTAAATATAATTTTATATGAATATTACTTAGTAAAAATTTTTTGTTGTGCTTATATTAAATTAATAGAAAAATTATATATTTTATATTAAAATAAATTATAAATTGTTAGACCCTAGGTTTTAATGTATGAGTCAATTTAAGTTATTTATAAGTTTTTAATAGAGTTTTTATGTTGGTACTGGCGTACCAAATGACTTAGTTGAATGGTACGGCCATACAGTTAACCGTACTTAGTTAGAATTATTTTATTGAGCTTGGTACGGGCGTACCATTGGGTGATACGGTCGTACGTGAGCTCACAAGAAAATGGTTTGTCAGTAAACCTGTTCTAGTATGAGCGTACCATTAGGTGGTACGGCCGTACGTGAGCTCGCAGAAAAATTGCTTGTTAGGAAAATTGGTTTGGTACGGGCGTACGAAGTGATGGTACGACTATACCACATTTTCTTCTCATTTTCAAATGGTAAAATTTAAATTCGTACGGGTGTACATGATTGGTACGGCCGTATGTGATGTTTAAGAAAGGTTTTAAAATACTTTCTAACGGTTATTTTGTGCATGAACTTTGATATCCTTTGATTCTAACAGCTATTTTCTGCAAAGCTTCTATTCTATTGAGCTTATTTTGTCTATTGCAAGTAAGTTAACTTGTATTTTATGTAATTTGCTATTGAAATCTCTCTTCCATTGTATTCCCATTGTAAAAGCTAGGGTTTGCTTTTAGTGGGTTGGTATGTGATTAATGCTTGGGCATTAATTTGTATTTGAGAGATTGTAAGGTTGATTTTTATAAATGTTTGAGTGTAAGCCTTAAAAACACTGGGGTTTATGATTCATTTGAGGAATTCGTGTTATGTAATTGATTGAGATTTAGTGGAACCCTACGTCAAGACTTAAGAGAAATGGACGTAGGCAAGAGTTTGGCCGAACCATTATAAACCGCGCACGTATTACCTTCCGTAAAGAGAATTTTCATTTGGTATCAGAGCATTTGGTGCTCATTGCTGAGAAGAAGTAACATTCTTGAGCTAAAACGTCACTTACAAAATCACTCAAAATTAACCTTTAAAGTCTACACAAGTCGTGTACAGCTTACATGAGTCGTGTATAACTCGTCCCTCACCAAAATATACATGTTTTGGGATGCCCGTGAGCCACATGAGTCATGTAGATCATACATGAGTCGTGTAAGACTCGTCCTCCCACAAAAACACCCATTTTTCAGCATCCAAAACACCTCCAAATGGTTCCATAAGCTTCCTAACCCATTCCCATGGCCAAAACACCTTAAAAACACTTCCAAAACTTGCTATAAACATCAATCTAACACAATCTAAAGTTAAATTATCCATTAATTACAATTCATCATAGATTTTACTTTATTCAAATCCATCAAAGCATGACCAACTTTAAAATGATTCTAACACTCATGGACATGCAAGAATTCATTTTTCCATGAATCTTTAAGTATGAAAAACCCTCTAAATACCTTTAAACATCATTTACTAACCTTAATCAACAACTAAGATGACCCATGAAAGAGATCCAAGTTAGAATTTAACTTAAGTATTTTTACCGAGATTATGCATAACACCAAATTCAACACTTTTACTTTCTTATTCTTTCATCTATACATAATCAACTCCATAAAATCAAGATCCCAATTTAATATAGCTTTAATTTTATAAATTTTTCCAGTAACCCATACAAGAACAACAGAAGAGAAAGAAGAATAAGATTTATAGAAAGAGTCAATCAAGCTTTCTTAATACAACTCACCTCCTTTGTTGGAATTCTTCAATAACTATACTCAAACTTAACGCCAACCTAAGAGAAGAATAAATTGATTTTAAGAAGAGAACAAGAAAGTAACAAAAAAGAATGATGCAATAAGAAGCCAGCAACTTTCTAACATCTTCTTTATGAACTCTTCAGGAGTTTAATTTGTACAACATCACAAGTATGATCTTAAATGGAGGAGATTTGCTTTAAATAACAGAGGAAAGAAATGGTGAGAGCATGGGGATGAAATATCCCATAGGAGAAGAAGGACACTCCTTTAAGGAAAAGAAATTGGTCAACCTCTAGGATTAATTGTAATCCACTAGCTTACCACTTACTCCACTAACCTTATCCTAAATCTTTAAATAATACTAAATCCAATATACTTACTATAATAATACTCCTCTAATAAATATAAAATACATCAATACATAGTCCATATCTATGTATGTAATATAGTATTATATAGTATATATATATATATATATTTATACAGATACCAATAATAATAATTAACTCAGTTTTGATTGTAAAATGAAAAGGATTCAATGAATATACATATAATATATATTTATATGCATCTCTAAAATAATACATATATAAAAGCTTTTATACTATTTATACACCAAACATTTTACATAAAAGATACCATTCTAAAATTTCTTTAAACCATGTCAATACTCATCTTAAAAATATTTTCTTTTCAATTTACATTCATTTAATTGATCTTTCCACAATAACAAAATTAAGCATCACACACACAGTCCATAATACATTCCAATTGCTAGCTTCAATTTTGAAGGCATAAGCGACACCATTATAGCAACTCATTAAATTAATATTCTTTGGTTCAATTTACATAAAAACGTTCTTCCATCACAATTACTAATATCATATCACTCGTGCATTTAATGTACTTTTTAGGTGAATATGTTCAAGTATCATAAAATATACACCAATTTATTATGGTAGTAAAAATGAGGAAGTTACATTGCCACCATTATTGCTCGACTCAACCGCTTAGATACATTTGAGCGTCATTTTGATCATATTAACCAGCAGTTTGGTCATCTCTCATAGTAGTCTACTCTTCTTGGTCAGCAGCTTGATCAGCATGTTACTAACTTTCATGAGTTTCAAACATCCACATTCGAGGCTCTATACACTCTCAATATCATGATGGATCCTTTCATCATTCCTCCACCGAGTCCACCTCCTCCTCAGGACCCACAATGATATAGTGCTTTTAATATTGTCAAAGGGGGAGATGTTTTATGATTTTTAGGACTTGATGTTGATTGTTAGAGATTTTTGTTTTTATGTTTATTTTTGATATCTTGATGTTATTACTATATTGAACATCTTTTAGATATTTTATATGATGTTTGTTCAGTATATTTGATTATGTTGTGTTGTGTTGTGTTGTGATTTTCATTGATTTTGTTGATTATGCGTATCTTTTTCTCCTTTCTTTATGATTGTTTGATAACCTATAGTTATATGACATGTATTCTAAAACAAAGGGGGAGATTTCCAAAATTTTCAAATTAAAATTTCATTTAAATGAGTTTTTGCAAATTAAGCTTAAATTGTTTACCAACATCAAAAAGGGAGAGATTGTTAGACCCTAGGTTTTGATGTATGAGTCACGTGTGAGTCAATTTAAGTTATTTGCAAGTTTTTAATAGAGTTTTTGTATTGGTACTGGCGTACCGGTTTTAGTACGGGCATACCAAATAGCTTAATTTAGTGGTACGGCCATACTACTGACCGTACATAGTTAGAACTATTTTATTGAGCTTGGCACGGACGTACCATTGGATGGTACGATCGTACGTGAGTTCGCAAGAAAATGGTTTGTTAGTAAACCTGTTCTGGTACTGGCGTACTATTGGGTGGTACGACCATACGTGAGCTCACAGGAAAATTGTTTGTCAGGAAAATTGGTTTGGTACGGGCATACGAAGTGATGGTACGATCGTATCACATTTCCCTCTCATTTTCCAACGGTAAAATTTAAATCCATGCGGGCGTACATGACTAGTACGACCGTACACGATGTTTAAGAAAGGTTTTAAAATACTTTCTAATGGCTATTTTGTGCATGAATTTTGATATTCTTTGATTCTAACAGCTATTTTCTGCAGAGCTTCTATTCTATTGAGCTTATTTTATCTATTGCAAGTAAGTTAACTTGTATTTTGTGTAATTTGCTATTGAAATCTCTCTTACATTGTATTCCAATTGTAAAAGCTAGGATTCGCTTTTAATGGGTTGGTGTGTGATTAATGTTTGGACATTAATTTGTATTTGAGAGATTGTAAGGTTGATTATTGTAAAGGTTTGAGTGTGAGCCTTGAAAACACTAGGGTTTATGATTCATTTGAAGAATCTGTGTTGTGTAATTGATTGAGATTTAGTGGAACTATAAGTCGAGACTTAGGAAAAGTGGACATAGGCAAAAGTTTGGTCGAACCACTACGTACGTATTACCTTTCGCAAAAAGGATTTTCATAAATGATAGATAAAATTAATTATTATTAATATAAAACATACATAATTAAATATCAATTATAAAAAAATAAGAATAAGTATACGTGTGTTTCGGGAATTCAAACTTATATTAAAGTGAATTATTATGAAATTGAAATTTATATAAGACTAGTTTTGCTGATGGTCAGACATCAATCCGTTGTAGTCTAGTCGGTTAGGATATTCGGCTCTCACCCGAGAGACCCGGGTTCGATTCCCGGCAACGGAACTTTTTTGAATTCTAAAAAGTCTCTGATTCTTACTATTTTTTTCCCCATAAAAAATTCTAGGGTTTAAATAGCTTATACATCCAACAGTCTCAAGGGTTTAATCTAACCTCAATCTCCCAAGTGTCCACCTTCAACTCGTTACCCAATTCAATCGAGCTCTCTAAATCTACGCTTAATGGGTAAGAAGAAGAAATTCATAGACAAGAAAAGATCGGCGACATTTCATTTACTTGCCCGTGACTCATCCGATCCAAATTACACCGAAACACCAGGCAGCGACCGAGTTTTTGTCCGAGTCGACAATAATTATCAGTACTCTGTTGACACCTTTTTCGATGAAGACAATCGCAACGGGGAAGATCCTAATTCAGTTTTCGCCGACGCCCCTGACGATTCCGATGTTGATAATGATGATGGGAGGGATTTTGGTAGTTCGATGATATTTAGCAATGGAACTACAGAGGCTGCACCTTTGCCTGAGCATGTGAGGAAAGAAATATTAGAGCTAGGGTTTCCTGATGACGGTTATAATTATTTGCTTCACATGAGAGAGATTAAAAACACCGGAGGCGGCTCTTATTATTATCATAATCCTAAAGCTAACTCTGTTCAACTTCCTCACGATATTAAGGTAATTTACCTTTTATTTTTTTGACTTTTTGTTTCTATTCCTCCTCACTTGTTTTTAATTGTTGCTTGCCAGGCATATGATGCATCAAGAGTAAGAGTTTCAGAAGTAAGAAGTGAGGATACAAATGATAAGTCAATTTATAGTGTAGCGTCAAAGATAGTGGGCGTAAAGGTACAGAAAGCATTTGATCCTGAAGTAGCTGCATTGCTTGATGATAGTGATTCATCGCGATTTGGTTCCGATGTTGAGGACTTGGAGGAGGATTTTGTTGTACGTGCAAATGTTGTTTCTGCGGACGATAATAATGTGGAGTTGGATATTGATAATCAATTGAATTTTATTGATACTGCTAATGAACATGTGGTTTCTGGCAACAAGGAAACTGCTGCAAATAATGGTAGTGTAGAAGAAGAAGAAGATGAAGTAATGGTAGAAGAAAAGATGAAAGTAGGACATGATCTTGTTGGTGATGAAAAGCAACGAGTTCGCCGTCTTCTTGATGAGCAATTTGATTCGGTGAGAGATTTTTTATAGAGCAACTATTATTAGTTACCTATTACTTGATCCCAAATCGTTGCAGTTGGATTCTGGAATAAATTTAGTTCTGGATTTGCATTTTAAAATATTCACTTGGCATTCTTTAGAGTTATTCTCCGAAGACATTTAATCAATATGTTATGTTGAAAAACTCATTTAAGTAGAACGTACTTCTTTTAGGGCTTTTATGGTATGCAAGTAAATGCATTTTTATGAATTATCTATCCATTAATATGTTTTATGGATTGCAGCTTGAGCGTAAAGAATACGGCACAGATGATGATGATGATGATGATAATGATAATGATGATGATGACTATTATGGTGGTTATCATGTTGAAGAAGAAGAATCTCTGGCAAATAAGCTCAACCATGTGGTTATTCACCGTGCAATGGAAGATGTTGAGGCTGATGATAATTATGAAGCTCCAGCACGGGATGTCATTCATCGCTGTGCAGAATATGCAGAAAAGTATGAAAATGAGGATAGTGAGGCAGAGGTCCTCGTTGTAGAGGAAAGTAGTGATGAGTCAGAACAATGGGATTGTGACACTATCATCTCGACTTATTCAAATCTTGATAATCATCCAGCTAAAATTGAAGCTCCAGGAATTGCTAGAAAGAAGAAATTAGCTGAGACTGTCTCTGCAGCCTTTAATACCAAAGCTTCTGTGATAACCCTTCGTGGAAAAGAGAAGCTTCCTGTAGATTTCTTGCCCCGTGGGAGAAAGTCTGATACAGAAAAGGTGAAGGTTGTGACTGAGACAAAAAATGAGCCTCTGAAGGGGAAGCAACATGGCCAGGAGTCAAAGGATGAGAAGAAAGAACGAAAGGTATGTAATTTACTGTTTGTCTGAGTCCTTCCCCTATTTGTTCAGCATATATTGGTCGATGCATTGCCTTCAACTGTTGCATTTGAAGCCGATCAAGGATCATCCTTGAATTGTTGTAAGCATGCATATGACAGCTTCAATGGAAACATATTCCTTATCACGAAATACAATTGATGCTTTAAGCACTACGCTTACTATTATGTGATTTTTTATAAATGGTGTTATTTATTTTTGAAGTTCAATTGTAGAATTAAATTATATTTGCAGGCTGCCGTGAAGAAGGAAAAGAGTGAAGCTAGACGCATGAAGAAAGAGATTAAGGAACTTTACCGAGGTGAAGCAAAGCGTGCTCAGAGAGTTGCTGCTATAGCTGGACCATCATCAATTCGTCTTCTGTAAGTAAGTAATTGTTTAGTTAATTTGATGTACTAAAAGAACTGGTCGTAATGAACTTTGGATGTCTATTCTAAATTTCTTGAATTCAATTCAATCTATCCGTCTATGTTTTATTGTTCTGGTAGAATTTCATACATGGTAACAGGATGTTGATTATCTTGAAGAGATTTTTAAAATTTACCCATGATGTTGCCTCTGAAGGCTCGCATATTACTCTCTTTGTCATGTAACGTCACAGTCAGTTTTGACCTTTCCTTCACCAATTTTTGAACAGGTGATTTGGTGTTCGACGCTTGCTTATGCAGTGTGGTTATCCTGGTTGCTACTCGGTAACTACAGGAGAGCACTTGATCAGTACTCATTTCTAACATGAAAATTGCGAATTGAATGCTTCATTCTTTATCCCAAGGCGAAAGTTGTGAATGTCATTTAATTCTATTTAACAAATTTTGCAGCATTATATTTACCTACATTGTTATATGTGAATTCTGAAGCCTTCGGCTATAGTATTTGTTTTTTATCTGTTATTTTCAATGCGAAAAGATAGTGCCTGTGCTTGTGATGATATGTATAGCTTATTTCTGGTAGTGGTATTGTCGGTTTACAAATGAATCTTTTATGATTTTCTATGGCTATACCTAAACGTGCAGTGAAGTAAAAGTGGCCTGAGAGCAGGTCCAAGGATAAGAAAGGAAGCTAGCAAGCACACCAAGAGAATTAGACCAATTAGCTGTTACTATCTACTTGTACAACTGATAACAGATCGTAATGTTACGCCTCCGCTAATTAAAATGGAGGCTATGCGTTTGAGAAGGAACTTCAGTCTCCATGATTTCATGATACTTCTCCCTCCATGAGGAATTATCGAGCGATATCCTCCTCCAGATACAGGTGAGGGAATGCCAATAGCCATATACTTTTTCTCCGACTGTGTAGCTAATGTCATTCTGCTCTCCATTTCCCTGATTCTTGCGATCCTCGACTGGCTGGAAGAGGTCAGATTCAGGTGAAGTAGGTTGAACTGTTGATTGGGAAGATTCTGAGACTACAATCAGCAACAGGGTTTACCCGCATCTGGCCTCTCAGTCAAGGTTGTCATATTTAAAATTTGCTTCAGACCTACAAAGCAACTTGCAATGTCTCACAAAAGGAAATAATGCTTTGTCAATGCCCACCAATTCTTCAACATCATATATACTAAACAGGTAAATAAGGTGATTAAGCAATCTTGCGTTGGCTAGTAGTGGTAGGAACTCTTGGTCACCGGTGCCGTAACATAGTGGAATGTAACTTTTCATAATGCCCATGTATCAATTAGGGCATACATTTTTTAATTTAAAAATCTATAAATTAAATTCAACTGAATTTTGATTGTTTTTTTATTTTAATTTTTAAATTAAAAATTTTATTTTTTTAAAATTAAATTAAATATTTTTCAAATTCAAAAGTTTTAAATCAAATTTATTATGGATTTAGGTTTTTAATTTAACCGATGGTTTGCTCACCCACCCGTATAAAAACTTCATGAAATGGAAACTGAAAATTTAATGAAACTTGTCTCAGTTAACTTTGAGACCAATGTTTAGTTTACATATTAGATGCATTTGACTTGGACTCGAACTGCTCGGTGCCATCTCTTTCCCATTTCCTCTACAGTCATCCATCAGCTGGGTTTAGAACAGAGATTAACAGAATCTTAATTACAAGGTCCTGCCTTTCATGGAAGCTTTGTTTGGGCTGCGGGAAGTACGTAGCACATGGTTAGCTGGCAGCATGGGTTGCAGAGCAACTCAGGGCGGTTTCTACCTTATTGCCTTTCACTGCGTAACGAAAAACATCCCTGCACGCTTAACGATGGCAACAGATGGGGAAATCCGCCTGCGCACGCTGCCACCGCTGGATTTCATGATCTGTTGTATCATCTGTGACATGGCATTCGAGCAAGACGCCTAGTTTGTTAAACTTGAAACAACCCTCAACCTGCTGGCATCTACATGAAGATAACCACATGCTGCCATTTGTTTGACGGTTTAATCAATCTAAGGCAGGGATTTTTCTATAATGCATGGAAGAAGAAACTGTTATTATCAAACGGTAGCCGTAAAACCAGAGACGCCTCGCTATTTTTGTCAAACTCATGTAACATCGTTGATTATTGCTAAAAAAAATTAGACATAAACAGCCATTGGTTGAAATGCGCGGGAAAATCGTGGAGACCTCTCTGTAACTGAATTAAACCAATGAACAGACACCATAAGCTGTTGTTTTTGTCATTTCTTCTTCCTTCTCTTTCTGTTTCTCCAAACAGAGATTCAGAGGGGCGAGAGACAGCGAGAGAGAGAGAGAGAGAGAGAGATAGAGATAACGGAAAACGATTCTGGCCGAGACCTGATCGGAAATTTTTTTTACCTGTTTGTTTTGGCTGATTCCGTTTCTCTTCTTTCTCTTTCTGTTGGAATTAGAAATTGATAAGTACTTCCAAGTTCAATAAAAAGCAAGTGGGGCTTTGATGACCGTTTAAACGTCATCTCTCGCATGTTTTGAATCTTTCTTTTCTCTGCTTTGAATAGAAGGGATTATTAACTTTTTGTTCTTTTTGGAGCGGAGAAAAAAATGAGCATCAGAGGAAGAGAGGAAAGGATGAGTGCGGAATCATCATCAATGGCTGAAGAAATCGAGTCCGTAAAGATGTCAGGAGAAAATGAACAACAGCAGGAAGAGAAAATCTTCGTTTCGGTGAGAATGAGGCCTTTGAACGAGAGAGAAATTGCGAGAAATGATGTTTGCGATTGGGAATGTGTCAACGATAACACCATTATTTTCAAGACCAATATTCCTGATCGTTCTATGCCCCCTACTGCTTATACATTCGGTGATTATCCTCTCCCTTCCCCTTCTTCTCAATTTTCAATCTCTTAATCATTTACCATATATAGTTTTCTCAGATTCATTTGGCAATATTGATGCGTTTCTTTTTCATGATCTTCCCTTTATTTTGGTTTCTTCAATTTATTGTTTTACACAGACAGAGTATTTGGAAGTGAATGTTCAACGAAGCAGGTATATGAGGAAGGAGCTAAAGAAATTGTACTTGCAGCAGTTAATGGCATTAACTGTGAGTAATTTCTGGTCAAATTCTATAAAATTTAATTTGATTTGATCTAGTTCTGGTGATTTTTCTTTTCCTCTTCTTGTTGTTACTTACCCTTCCAGAAATTGTATGTTCAGCTACCATCTTTGCATATGGGCAAACAAGCAGTGGAAAGACATATACAATGACAGGAATTACAGACAATGCAGTCTCTGATATTTACGAGTATATTGCGAAGGTAATATCTTTATATATACATATTTGAAACCCATCCTACTTTTTGTCGAATGGAATGTTTAACGAGTTCATATATTTATATGTGTGTATCTCAGCATAAAGAAAGAGAATTCGTGTTGAAATTCTCGGCCATGGAGATTTACAATGAAGCTGTAAGAGACCTTCTTAGTTCAGATAGTACTCCTCTTAGAGTCCTGGATGATCCAGAGGTCAACACTCTAATTTCCTTTTTTTTTTATCCGCATCTGAATCCGGCTACCGTTGTTGTTTGTGACTGCTTTTTCTGGAAAATTGCAAGCAAACTTGATAGTCTCTCTATATAATGTTTCTATATTCAGAAAGGGACAGGTTTCGTTGAGAAGCTTATAGAGGAGATATTGGAGGATCGGGATCACCTACAGGAGCTCCTGTCTATATGTGAAGGTAATTATATCAAGCTATAGTGTCTATATCTGTTTATTGTTTTTGTTATCATTGAATGGGAATAATTTCTTTCGTTTGTTGTATACTGCAGCTCAAAGACAAATAGGCGAGACTTCCATGAATGAAACCAGCTCCAGATCACATCAAATTATAAGATTGGTATTGGTCTTGTTCCCTTCCGAAATTATCTCATTTCTGATGCATGGTCTAATTTGTTAACTTTTCTTTTTGGTTGATGCATGGTCTAATTTGTTAACTTTTCTTTTTGGTTATCAAATGGTGGAACCTCCCAGACAATTGAAAGCACTGCTCGTGAACATTTAGGCGTTGGAAATTCAAGCATTCTCGTTTCTGCAGTGGTATGTAGTAGCTGTTGTTTCCTACAATTAGTCACAGATTTGACATTTCTTCTCAAGAATCTGAAAGGAAATTTGTATGAAATATATATGTAGTAGGAGACTTAAGTTAGTTTTGTTCCCCAGAATTTCGTAGATCTTGCTGGCAGTGAGCGTGCTTCTCAGACATTATCTGCTGGAGTAAGATTAAAAGAAGGTTCCCACATAAATCGCAGCTTGCTGACCCTTGGAACTGTAATTCGCAAATTAAGGTAACGCAATGCTGTCATATAGCTTGAATTTGACTATTGAGTCTTAGTTGTGACATAGATTACCTCCATGATTGATGCAGCAAGGGAAAAAATGGGCATATACCTTATAGAGATTCTAAGCTGACACGCATACTGCAGAATTCCTTAGGAGGCAATGCTAGAACTGCCATGATTTGTACTATAAACCCGTCAAGAAATCATGCGGAGCAATCAAGGAACACCCTTCTGTTTGCGAGTTGTGCTAATGAGGTGGCTACTAGTGCACGGGTGAACGTGGTGATGTCAGATAAGGCACTGGTAAAGCAACTACGAAAAGAGCTGGCTAGGCTGGAGAGTCGGTTAAAGAGCATGCAATCAATTTCCGTGTCTAATAATATTGCTGCATTACTGAGAGAGAAAGAACTTTTAATTGAAAAGGTGAAAGATCTTGTTCTTGGCATGATGATAAATTTTGATTTAATTAAGTCTGGTTAACACGTTTCACTGTTGACACTGAATTTCTTGATTTCCAATGTTGCAGATGGATAAAGAAATTAAAGAATTAACTTGGCAGCGGGATCTTGCTCTATCTCGTGTTGAGAGTTTGCTGAGATCCATTGGGGACGATCGACTTTCAAGGGTAGATGAAAACTCAGCGTCAGAATCGTCAGAAGTGATCAATCTTCGCCCAGATGCAAGTCTTGCAAGAAATAACTCAGCCCAGGACTCTGAAGAGGGTAGTGTGCTTACCGCTACTACGCAAAGTCTACACTTTCGAGATCCTGAAGACAATCTTGTACCAGATAACAGCACCCCGAAATTTTCTGGGCCTGATCCGTCTGAGAGCACTTCTCAAAAATATAATGAAGATACTTGCAAAGAAGTTCGATGCATTGAAATCAAAGAAGCCAGTACGTCAGAGAAAGCAGAAAATACCATGTTGTTATCTGGTTCTGATCAAAAAGAAGCAAATTTGGCCAGGATAGAAGAGTTGGATGAATGTGAACTGCCATCAGCGCATGAAGAAGACAAAGAGTTGACTCATAACCATTCATCCGATTCTTATGATGCTCTGAAGCAAAAAATTCAGGAATTGCATGAGACCATCAACCGTTTAGAAAAATCGCCTTCTGCAGATGGAGCAGATGCTTCGAGTTATAAAGCCTTAAAATGGTCTAGAAGCAAAAGTAGGAGATCAGTTGTTGTGACTATTCCATCTGCTTTCTGGTATGAAAAGGAAGAAGAGAACGACAACACGTTACCTGCTTCCCTTGAAGAGGATTCTCTTGAAAGACCTGGAGGCACTGAGCAAAAGCTTTCTGAATTAGAGGGTGATGCGAAAGCTGAAAAATCGTCTGGCAACAATTTTCAAACTTCCAGAACCAATGCTTCCCAAGATGAAGAGACTATCAAGGAGATAGATATAGGAGTGGATGATACTACTACTGTCATCGATTTTGTTGCAGAAGCAAATACAACTGCTGGATCAGAGTCAGAGGAGCCAAGTGGTGATGTTCCGGTGAGGAGGCCAACCTCAATTTATTGATTTCATGCATGTTCATACACATGACAGATTATAACTCATTTACCATAATATTGGCAATTTGCAGCTTCCTGAAACATCAACAAGAGCAGGTGACTCATGGAGAGATGCACGGAGGACCAATAACACAAGACAGAACCAAGCAAACTCGGCGCTAAAATTTGAAAGATACCGTAGAAAGATAGTTGAACTATGGGGCAGATGCAATGTTCCTTTAGTCCATAGAAGCTATTTCTTCTTGCTCTTTAGGGGTGATTCTTCGGACAATGTTTATTTGGAGGTAGAACTCAGAAGATTATACTTCCTGAAAGACACATCTGTCCGTGGAACTAACACACTGATAGATACTCAGATTGTCTCATTAAACTCAAGGTAACGATCCTGTACTCCTATTCCATCATGCGGTGAGTTTGTAACGAAAAATTGTTATTTTTGTCTGTTAATAATAGCTTGAAGTCTCTAAATCGAGAAAGGGAGCATCTAGCAAGGCAATTACAGAAGAAGTTTACCAAAGCGGAAAGAGAAGAGCTTTACCTGAGGTGGGGCATCGACTTGGACACAAAGCAGAGAAGCCTACAGTTAGTGCAACGTTTATGGACAGACATAAACGACCTGAACCATTTGCGGGAAAGCTCTTTGCTTGTAGCCAGGTTAATGGGGTTTGTGGAGCCACGATATGCACCCAAAGAGATGTTTGGACTCAGTTTCTTAACCCCATCAGCAAGTCAGAAATCTTCCAGTTGGAGAGACAATATGTCTTCACTTTCTCTATTATAAACTTGCTGGAGCTTCAAAAATGTCCACTGTAAATTGAACACAAGGAACATATAGGTGCAGACTTGTTTTCGTCGGTCTGCTGCTCAAGGCATAAAATGTATATCATTTTTTATTTATACATTTATGTCAGACCTGCAAAGAAGTGTAAATGCAAGCTGAATCCCCTAAATTGGAGAGGCAACATGGCGAGTTACCGACTCAGTCTCTGCTATTTCCTCCCTGGAAACCACAGGCCATTGCTGCAGATGTTATACTATGCATTCATTTACATGAAACAGTTGAAGAAAAGAAAAAACTAGAGCCGATATAAGAAATCCGTCGACATCCACAGCCAAAAACAAATGGAGTGCTAACTTTGTGATGAAACCCAGCTAACCAAATCCATTAATTTATTCATAATCAAACCCACTTCCTTCCTTCTATTAAAATATATTAAAAAGGGGTCCCCTCTTTCTGTAATCTTCTACTTACAAGACTTGATAAATCCCCATTCCAAGTACCACTGTTACCAGTTACAGACAGACTTGTGAATTATTATTATTCCTTTAATCACATCTAATAATGTAATGTCAACTAAAAATTGAAAATTACAATTTAATGCAGATAAAATGACAAACGCCGTCGTTTCTGCCAATTATTCTTCCCTGCAACAACAAATAAAAACCCATTACCTCCCCCTTCTTCTGTTGCCTCTCTCACTCGTTTCCCAATGGCAACGGCTATCTTACTCTTCTCCATTTCTTATTACGCTGCCTGCTGCTTAACCTTTCTTCCAAGCGGCGCCGTTCCATTATCAGAGATCCAAGCTTTGACGTCGTTTAAGCTCGCTCTCCACGATCCTCTCGGCGCATTAAACGGCTGGGATGTTTCCACGCCGTTGGCCCCTTGTGACTGGCGTGGCATTGTCTGTTACAGTAACAGAGTTCGTGAGCTTCGTTTACCTCGCCTCCAACTTGGTGGAAATATCACTCCTCAGCTTGCTAGCTTGCGCCAGTTACGCACGTTAAGTCTCCACTCTAACTACTTTAACGGCTCCATCCCTCCTCTTTCTCAATGCTCACTTTTACGCGCCGTTTACTTTCAAAATAACTCACTCTCCGGCAGCCTTCCGTCGTCGATCGTTAACCTTACCAATATTCGAGTCCTTAACGTAGCTCACAATTTTCTGTCTGGAAGTATCCCTACAGATATATCATATTCAATTGAATTCTTTGACGCATCGTCAAATTTTTTCTCCGGTGAAATTCCAGGAAACTTCTCCTCAAAATCTCAAGTTCAACTTATCAATTTATCGCTCAATAACTTCTCCGGAGAAATACCGGCGAGTATTGGTCAACTTCAAGAGCTGAAATATTTATGGCTTGACGGTAATAAATTGTACAGTACATTACCATCTGCGTTAGCTAACTGTTCTTCGCTTATAAACTTCAGCGCTGAAGATAATATGCTTAGAGGATTGATTCCAGCGACTATCGGTTCCATTCCTAAGCTTGAAGTGCTCTCATTATCAAGAAATGGACTTTCTGGTTCGATTCCTGCGAGTATTTTTTGCAGCGTTTTTGGTCATGATAATGTTTTTTCGTTGAGGATAGTTCAGTTGGGATTTAATGAACTGACTGATGTTGATAAAAATGAAATCGGAAGGTGCAATAGTGTCTTGGAGCTACTGGATGTTCACGAGAATCGAATACACGGGGTATTGCCCTCTCGGTTGACTAATTTGACGTCGCTTAGATTCATTGATCTTTCTGGAAATCTCCTTTTCGGTTCATTACCTTCTGGTATTGGTAAGCTTACGAGGTTGGAGGAGTTAAGGGTGAGCAATAATTCATTAACTGGTGAAATCCCTTCTGATGTTGTAAAATGTAGTGAACTGCGAGTTCTTGATCTTGAAGGGAATGCGTTTATGGGTGAGATTCCCGTGTTTTTGAGTGAATTAAAGAACCTGAAGATGTTAACTTTAGGTGGGAATAAGTTTGGTGGTGAGATTCCTAAGAGTTTTGGAGGTCTCTTTCAGCTTCATACTCTGACGCTAAATAACAATAATCTCACAGGAAATGTTCCAGAGGAGTTGTTGAAATTAAATAATTTGAGTACTTTGAATCTTGGTTATAATAAACTTTCTGGGGAAATTCCTTATATCATAGGAGAAACAAAAGGGTTGATGGTTTTGAACTTGAGCGGCTGTGGGTTTTCAGGGAGGATACCTGCAAGCATTGGGAGCTTGTTAGAACTTAAAATTCTGGATCTAAGCAAGCAGAATTTGTCTGGTGAGTTGCCAATTGAGCTTTTCGGATTGCCAAGTTTGCAGGTTGTTGCTTTGCAAGAAAATAATTTAAGTGGGAGTGTTCCTGAAGGTTTCAGTAGTGTACTCGGTCTACAATATCTGAATCTCAGTTCTAATTCATTTACTGGTGTGATTCCTCCAACCTTTGGGTTTCTAAGTTCATTAGTTGTTCTCTCGCTTGCTTGGAATCAGATTTCTGGTATGTTCCCATCCCAGCTTGGTAATTGTTCTAGTCTTGAGGTACTTGAACTCCGTTCAAATCATTTCAAGGGCAACATTCCAGATGATATCACTCGCTTGCATCATTTGAAGACGCTTGATTTTTCCCGGAATGATTTAATCGGTAAAATCCCAAAAGATATTCACAAATGCTCGTCTCTGATTTCTCTTCGTCTGGATGGCAATCAACTTTCAGGTCATATACCAGACTCATTTTCCAGGCTGTCCAATCTGGCAGTCTTGAATCTTTCATCCAACAATTTGAGTGGTGTCATTCCTGTTGATATTTCTCGATTATCTGGTTTGAGATACTTGAATTTATCAAGTAACAATCTTGAGGGGGAGATACCACAGTTGCTTGGCTTTCGTTTCAATGACATTTCAGTGTTCGCTATGAACGGAGACTTGTGTGGGAAGCCACTCGGAAGAGATTGTGCCAACGTAAGAAACAGAAGAAGAAAGCTATTGTTTCTAGTCATTGGTGTTTCTGTAGCTGGTGCTTTCATTATATTATTCTGTTGTTGCGGTTACATTTACAGCCTGTTACGGTGTCGTAATAGGTTAAGAGAAGGAGCAACCGGTGAAAAGAAGCAAGGACCACCGCAAGCAAGCTCGGGAGCGGAAAGGGATCGTGAAAGTGGAGAGAATGGAGGGCCAAAACTTGTCATGTTCAATAACAAAATAACATATGCAGAAACAATGGAGGCAACTCGACAATTTGACGAGGATAACGTGTTGAGCAGAGGAAGATATGGACCCGTATTCAAGGCCTCCTATCAAGACGGAATGGTGCTCTCAGTCCGTCGCCTCTCTGATGCGTTATCAGTTGATGAAGGCACATTTCGTAAGGAAGCGGAATCATTAGGAAAAGCGAAGCATAGAAACCTGACAGTTTTACGTGGCTACTATACAGGACCACCACCAGATGCAAGGTTGCTTGTTTATGATTACATGCCGAATGGAAATCTTGCTACTCTACTTCAAGAAGCCTCCCGCCAAGACGGCCATGTTCTAAACTGGCCAATGCGGCACTTGATTGCACGAGGCATTGCTCGTGGCCTAGCTTTCTTACATTCAGTGTCTATGGTTCATGGTGATATCAAGCCGCAGAATGTTCTTTTCGACGCTGATTTCGAAGCACATTTATCTGAACTTGGGCTGGAGAAGTTCACCTTAGCAACACCATCTGAAGCTTCAACATCTTCAGCAGCATTGACAGGCCAACTCACAAAAGAAGCTGATGTGTACAGTTTCGGGATCGTACTGTTAGAGATTCTAACAGGAAAGAAACCCGCCATGTTTACGCAAGATGAAGATATTGTGAAGTGGGTTAAAAGGCAATTACAAAGGGGTCAAATATCGGAATTACTAGAGCCAGGATTACTTGAACTAGACCCTGAGTCATCAGAATGGGAAGAGTTCTTGTTAGGAGTCAAAGTTGGACTTCTTTGTACAGCGCCTGATCCACTTGATAGACCATCAATGGCTGATGTCGTTTTCATGCTCGAAGGTTGCAGGGTTGGTCCGGACATTCCCTCATCAGCTGATCCCACTGCATTGCCTTCACCTATCTGAATACTTGCTTTTGTATTTGAAACAGAATTAATCAATCCATCATCCTTCATCCGGTCTTTACATTTTATTTATTTCCTCCTTAATCTCCTCCGGTGGCGACTGCTTTGACCCAACGGCGGCGTCGATAGTAATTATACCCGCTATGTCGTGAATAAGGAGGAGGACCAATAAAAATTTGGCGGGACGAACACACGTGGCAAAAAACAAAAGAAGATAGAAGTAGCCGTTAATGCGAATGAGGGTCTTGTTTGGATTAGCCACGTAGGATTAAGAAAAGGTTGACCAGCACGTGGTCGCTGTCCAACTGCAACAAAGCTCCTGCAAAACTGCTGCAATAATTTGGGGGCACGGATAGTTTATGCAATAATCTGATATCAAAATTGATCCATTTAAAAATTGAAAATACCCGTGATGCATCCGGGGGCGATCCATCCCTTTTTGAACTGAATCTTCGGAGATTTCAATCAATTGAGTCACGAGGATGTGCAAATGCAAAATGCTTATAAATGTAGTATCCAATTCTATTCCGGAGTTTACTATACGCCCATGTCCATGTCTGCTTGCGACAGTTACATGCCCGTGACGAGGTTTAAGTGTTAGCATTCAAAGCAGCGAAATGCGTTCTCTGTCAAAAATTTAGTGTATTAAATAATGGGCAGTTGCTACCTCTGTTCCTTCGGATCCCCTTGCTGAGCCTGATAGATGAGTGGATGGCAAGGCAGATTCAAGAAACTAGAAGAACAGGCCCAACAGGAAACCCATTTCATGTGTGGATGGGCTTTCTGCTAACTGGGCATGCATGAGCACGACAAAGATTGATATCAGAATAAGTAGATTCTAGTTTTAAAGCTATAATAGATGAGTAGATAAAAAAAGAATCAGGAACTGGATCGATGTATTCAACAAAATGAGTATATATGTTGTTGACAAGCCGTCTAGTACAAGGAGTTCTCATAGGAATCTTGTTAGAATTGAAGTCTATCCATATGAAACAAATTCAAGTATTCTCAGTAAGGCATATGCTTATCTAACTTCATTACTTCTTATTGAATTACTTTCTTGTTTGTTCCCTTATGATTTTTATCCTTTAAATTATACATTTATTATTTGTTAAATTCAATATGGGAAAATCCGTATTAAAAACAAACACTTTGTTAACATATTTATAGTTGCTTTAATCAATGAAATTCAGCTCCTCCATTAATACCTTGTTAAGATTAAGGATTCTATATCAAAAGCACCTTCTTCTTTTCGATCTCTTCCACCCTCATAAAAAAACAAAAGGATATTTATTAGGATGCATATTCATTTAATCGATACGTAAAAACCATACATGTATCGGCCGATTACTACCCGCGAACCAGCATCATTCTCATAATGCATTTTGTCAGTATATAGGTTGAAACCAATGGCTTCTCGAAGGATGACAGCGCATAGCCAAGTGTTTGGATGGGGCAACTTTCAGTGATTAGGAAAGAAAAAAGAAATGGGTTTTAATAATTGAAGAATTTAGAAGTGATGAGAAAGATGTTTAAATGCAATATAAAAGCCATTAAGCCACGCCATTGAATTCATGTTTTAATATCAACAAAATCATTACTTGTTAACCCTTTCAAGTCACGCCTTGGAAATTTTATAAGAATCCCCTTTATGAATATATTCATGAATAAAATTATAAGACATAGATTATTAAAAATTATTTCAAAATTAATTAATATTAAAAAATATATATATTATTTTTATAATATATTTAATCTACATGAACATTCGTAAAATTTTAATTATAATTTAGTTCATTTATTTTAAAATAATCGTTAATAAAAAATGGTTAAAGAAAATGAGAGTTGAAATAAATATAAATTATTAGATTATTGATATATATGCTCAAGTAAAGGAAAATTTGAAACGCAAACTACGGACAATATGAATTTAATACGTTAGAGAAATCATGTCTTCTTTTAATCCTCATGAAAATGACTTCAACAATCTTCCAACTAAAACTCTTCATTTGCATTCAATTTATAGACCAACAGTTTAAATACCTACGTTTTCTCTCATATATATATTATAAAAAAAGAATAAAACTTCATTTTTTCTTATTTATGATTGTAATATTCTCTATTAGTCAAATATGAGCTATTTAATATTTTTATTTTTACTATTTAAATTTTTAATTATTTTTATAAGATTTTAAAATAACGTAAGTTAAATTTTTAATTTATTTCAAAATATAATGATATAATTCTAAAATTATTTTTGTATTTATCTTTTTATTTTGTCTTGAAGAGAGATCAATTATAATTTTAAAGTAATTTTAAAATAAAGAATTTGAAAGGAAGAAGATGAAAATTTGATTAAAGGATGAATATATTGTAATTATCTGTTTTGATTATAATTTTAATTATTTTTTATTTTTAATTTTAAGACATATGATGACATGAATCCTATGTTATCTAATATTTGAGTTTCTCTTTACATATCCTATATATATAAATTTAAAATATAAATAAATAAACTTAAATTAATAAATATGAAAATTCAGGATCGTATAGATTGAGAATTTATCTGAACATGATCAAAAATTCAAACTCCATTTAGATTTGACGTGAGTAATCCAAAATTATTATGATAATACAATTATAACTTATATGCCATACAAGTTAATCTAATATATTTAACATAAAATAATTCATATAACATGAAGTAACATAATTAATTTATAAAAATATAAATGACAAAAACTTTATAAATTACATTTAAATTAAATAAATAATTAAATTATAATACAAACTAATTTTTTTATTATATTAATAATAAAATTTTGTTAAATAAAAGTAAATTACTATTCATTAAAAAGTAAACTTAAAAGCCAACAGGCAGGGGATCTTGTGCTTAGAATATATTATCATTAAGAAAGAATCAATTAACTAACAAAAGAGTTCTCATTGGAAGGGAACTAGATTTATGCATGCTGCATGCACAGCTCATCAGATTCTGCATTCACTTTCTGCATATGAACGACGTGCAAGATTTCAATTCACGTCCAGAAATATAGTCAAGGATTTCATCATTATATATAATACTCTGGAGAATGTATAATATCTGGTGTCAAATCTTATGATTGATCCTCATTCTCTTTGTTTCCAAAGCTACAAGGCTGTATTAGTGCAAGAATAACCGATGATCAAATGCACTTTAAAGATCCATCTGTTAAAATCTTGGAAGGAATGACAGATAAGAAATAACAGAAGATCGAAAGCCAAAGAAGATGTTCTTGCAAGGTTAAAAGGGATGCTTCAGCCAAAAGAAATCGGCAAGCATGGAAGAACCGCGTATTACTTTTATGGGTTGTAAATAGAAAAGAAGGATGGGGAAAGCGGTGGGCACCGAAAGATCAAGAACTGAACCAGCCAGCCTTTGACAGGTTGAACTACAGAAAGGAATATTTCCCAGACAAGCCAATCATAAAAATTTACTTGCAAGACAAAGTTTGTT
>CANYBF010355300.1:0-10349 GCA_948192965.1 Dalechampia spathulata
AGTCAAAAATCACTTATGGAAATTAATCTAATACTTTATGGACTTAAAATTTAATGTTTAGAAGTCCATAAGGTTTAAGTTAGGCTATTAGGTTGGGCTATGATATGGCAAGTGACAGTCACAGGCCATATTAGTCACAGACGGGCCCAGTCCTGACTTAAGCTGAAAGGGTTTCTGCTTAACCTAATTTTGGAGTATAAATATGTTGTTATAACAAAAATTAGGTCAAGCCACACCATTCTTTTTCCTTTGGCTGAAATTACACTCTTCTGCAGAAGGAGAATTCGGCCTTCACAAGAGTAATTATGAGGAAGTCAAAAATTCCATAAGAGTTTTTCTTCTTTTTCTTTGCTAGTTCACAGGAAAGGAGATAGAAGCAATTGGTTGCTTGCTTGGACATCCTTGTTTCATGTGGATACTGTTGGAGGCTGCCTATCTTGGTGGTTTTTGGTTTGCTACAACCATAAATGCTATAGAGATAAAGAATGAAGGACATCTGCATTGAATGTAAGAGTTACTATCAAACTGTCAGTTCTAATCTCTAAACTGGTTTCTCTATGTTCTGATGCAAAGATCTTCTTTTGGTTTGTTGTTTTAAAATGAAAATTTTAAATTTCTTCCACTGCTTAATCACTAAAAAAACCAACAACTCAAGTGTATTGGATCTATCATAAATTAATTACATTTCATTAAATTTAGACTCAAAAATGATTTTCCATGATCGAATGCCTATTAGGTTTGTAAAAATGTAATTTTTGAAAGGATTGGATTCAAATTGGTTGAGTTGCTATCTCCAAATGTTGTTATGTGATGTTAGCAATTCCCATTTGATTTTCCATGATCAAACAAAAATAATTTTGCTTAAAATAATTTTTATTTATTTAATTTTCATGATCTGGCTTGTATTAATTCACTTGATTATTTCCAAACAGTTTAATCGGACTTTGGCTTTCGGTTCATGCTTTCACATGGCATTGGACTAGTCAAATAAGTCCTAAATTCATTTGCTACTAATGAATTTACTTGTATATTTTACATAATATCCATTCATGCATTTTTGGCTCGTGCTACCTGAGGAGGAGGGGGTGTTACTTAACACCCTAAAAATGTTGTATACATGAATATTTATGTAATAGGATAGAATTATTCATTATTTTGTAATAATTCCCCTAAAATCCCATGTGTATGCCCTATTTTCCTTGACCCAATTTCACCGGCCTTTATTATTTTTCATTTGTGGATGGTTTATTATATTTGCTTAAATATATGTGCCATATCATGTCACATGCCATGCCGCACACTTTTATGCCATGTCATGCATATGCCATGCCATAACATAATTATCTTGTATGCCAATACAATTCAAATATGCCAATATGCAATGCAATATGTGCAACTTCCCATGCTATCTGCCAATATGCCATGCCATGCCATACCACATGCTACCATGTTAATTCATCATATCATATGCCATTATGCCATGCCATGTTATGTCATACGCCATGCTACATGCCATATCATATGCCATGTTGCATGCCATGCCATATGCCATGTTAAATGCTAATTCACCCACGCATCACTATGCCATGTCATTTTACTATGCCATGAATTATTATATCATGTCATGCATATGCCATGTGATTTTAATATGTCATCATGTCGCATGTCGTGCTGTATGCTTACATATACACTCGTATGCTTGCCTGCTTAGGATAATTAAATCCAACTATAATGGTAAAATCGATTTTGGAAACTCATAACAATAGATCTCCACCACCCAAAACCAATCTCTGAAGGGTTTAATTAGCACTCATGCTATGAGTCGGTTGGACTAATCCAGAACCATCTGATGGTAACTCTCTCACAACTCTTTTGAGTCCGTATCATTCCCCTAGGTAGCCCCTCGGGAAGATTACACTTTCGCTCCAAGTACGATCCTTGGTTCATGAGCTTTATAAGCCTCACTTTAGACAGTCGGCAGAAACCGGTGCCTACAGCTCCATGTCCTCTTAGGGGGACCTCTACCTTGAGAGCTCTTAGTCATAGCAAATCTATGAGACACACTACCACCATCAGAGGTAGCATGTCAACCTTGAGATCTATCAGCTTTGGCACTCTACCTTCTACTAGTATAAAGCTTCCATGCCCTAACAGTCGTACCTTGATGAAATTCAGGTAATCTATTGGTGACTCTGATAGGTGATCACTCCTGAGAATGCTTGTTAATGTAGTAATGATCTCTAGATCCATGATGACATAGGATAACCAGAACATCATCTGAGGTGGTGTGGCGGGCTTCACCTAACCTACTGGCCATTGATGCTAGTTGTTAATCCCTCTTATTAGTAGAAGAGATGACACTCTGGGCACTTAATTAGTATATGTCACTCATCTCTACATGATGATGCCTCGATATATATGGGAAGAGGCATGTTGTACCATGGATTAGGATGGATCTGTATTCATTCAACAAACATCGATCAACATCAATAATGCCTGCTTAGTCATATTTGAAGCTAGTTCTATTTAGTTTTGTACTAAAAAAATTATTGTTATGTATTAGGTAAGCTTATCCTCTATCCTCTTTCACTAAACACTCCATGTGACTATGCAAGGAAAGTTGAGAGGCAACCCACTCAAGACCACGGGCTCAAGAATCAATCTGAAGTCATAAGTCATAGTCTACAAGGTTAACATGATCAGATATGATAGAACCAATCATGATTGAATGATGTGGTTAGCAATAATTTTTATGCCAGTTCAGCTTCTCCAAAAGATTTTGTAATTTTTGGAGCTCATTTTCCTTAATGAGTTTAATTTTCATAACCTGTAACATTTGAAAATTTTAGAAAATTAGTCAAAATTTAGTAGATTGATACTCAAAATTTTAAGTATTTTCCCTAGACTATTTCAATTTTAATTTTTTTGATAAATTGCTTTCCCATGTCTAGGATAGATAGAAAATTGATCCTATAGATTATCAGTTTTAGTCAAACCTTTGACTGTTGGTCAAACCATTGACCAAAAACTGTCAAACTCTTGCAATGGTCCTACATGCTATTTTTGGAGATATCAAACATGTATTTGATGGTGTGACTATCAATCTGATATTTGATCATGTTAGAACTAAAAGTTATTCAGTCTTGATTTGACAGTTGATCACTCAAGCTCCACAGTTGACCACTTGATCTAACAACAATCATGGAATCAAACATTTGATTTATAAACCTTGGTAATAAGTATCTAAAATTGGACTCTAGATGATTTTTTAGCCTTGTAACAAAGCCATCGATCTTACAGTTGATCACTGATCAACTTTGTATCACCCTGCCCAGATATCAGGCTCCCAGTAATAGTATTAGGTAATTAATTAAACATTTAATTAGGTTTAGTGACTAATTAATCTTACTAAAAACCCTAATCATATTTGAAATTTGGAGGTTAAACTTTGCTAGCTTTGGTAAGTTGATTTTCTCCTTAATCTCTTCGATTTCATTTAATTTCATGGGTTGAAATGACCTGTAACAATCAAATAGTTGCCATATATTCATATTTTTCACTGTAAAACTCAATTTTCATTATCTAACAAACACTTTGTGCATCATATATATCATTATATGCATATAGTTTGTTTCCCACTTCATATGATGCACATACCACTTCATACAATGCATATAGTTGTATTTTCATGATGTGTGATGCATGTATACAATGCATATATTAATTTGAGTTGATAAAAATCTAATTATTTTTAATTAAATTCACTTCAGTTTTCAATTTCTTGGACATTTTCAGTAGCATTTATGATCTCACGGTGATCCAAATGATCTGGATTCATCATAAATCATTTCAATTTCTTTGATTTTAACCTTAGAATTAATTAACCAAGTTAAATGCTATTTTTGGCTAAATGTTATTTTTAGCTTGATCTAATTACAATTGATATTATTGAAATCAAATTGGATGTCGATCCATACTCTAATTGATGCTAAAAGGATATTAAAGTCTCTTAATTTTGATTCTCATAATCAATATGATTGATTTTACCATTAAATCAATTTAATTTTGCTTAATTTTTCAATTAAATGCCATTTAATTATGTTTATTGCTAATATTAGCCTTAATTGGATGTTGATTCAATTCTAATTGATATCGTAAATGATCTTAGAATCTTCTAATTTTGTTTATGATTGATTTTGCCAAAATCAATTTATTTTCATGATCTGACTCTTATTTATTCCTATTTCATGAATGTTGTCAATACATTATGGGGATTCAATCCTTGATTCATGCCTCTATATGGTATTGGATTGATTAAATATATCCCAATGTTCCTTTTATTGCTTATTTATACTACTTGAGACTATTTTTTAGAGTGGAGGAGATGTTACTGCATATCTTAGATTTTTGTATCATTGAAAATCTTTTGTAATAGAATAGACCTCTATTTTATTATTTTTCCTTGACATGTAGAATTTAGATTTATTTCCTTATGTATTCCCTATTTCCCTCGGTTCTTTTCTTTGGGCTATTATTAATTTTTATCCATATGGATGTATTTTTATACCATTATATTTATTATAATGTATGTGTCGACCTTGAATTTTCACATTCATGCAATTTCGGGTTTCTGTTGATTCGGCTCGGTATTAGTCCCCGATATCGACCTCGATTGTACACATAGGCCTTTGTGTCTTCCCCTCAGTATTTTGGTGCATAGAATACATCAGAGCTGGTGGGGCCCACCATGGTGCCTGGGGGTACCCGCCACTCTCATTTTCTTATTCCGAGTGTTCTGTACATACAGAACACTCTTCATTATTGCCAACGGAAGGCAAACCACTCGAAATGCAAAATATTGCATTTTTGGTGTTTAGTACTATTCACCATGAATAGTGCATCGATGGGACCCACCACCTTTACTAGCTATTCTGGATGCTCTGTATACATAGAGCATGCCTTATTACTACCTACACGAGGCAGAGCTCACATAATGCAAAATATTGCATTTTGGGCCCCGAACACTATTCATCATGAATAGTGCATAGGTGGGGCCCACTACTTCCATCAGCCTATTCTGTGTATTCTGTACTTACAAAATACATTTTCCAACTACCTTACGCAAGGCACAACGCTTGGCACTGCAAATGCCACTATCCAGGCCCGCTATGCTGCGGGGCCCACTAAAAAACATTTCACGCCTATTATGTGTATCCTGTACATACAAAATACATTTCACGCCTACCTATGCATGGTAGAATATATAGAATGCAAAATATTGCATTTTGAACCTAGGTCACTATTCATTATGAATAGTTCATAGACAGGGCCCGCTACCCCCCATTGGCCTATTCTGTATATTCTGTACTTACAGAATACGCTTCACCGCTGCCTTATGCAAGGCATACCTCTGTGGCATTGCAAATGCCACATTCGAGAACCACTGTGATGTAGGGCCCACCAAGCATTACTAGGGCCCGCTACCCACTATAATTTATTCTGAGTGTTCTTTTCACACAAAACACATCCCATCTGCTACCTTGCTCAAGGCAAAGCACTTGGCATGCTGTTTGCCACCTTCTGGGCTCACTATGCCATGTGCGCTACACACAGCCTATGTGTGGCGCACATGGCCTAATGCGCGGTGAACATCCCCAGGAAAATTTTTAGAAAAATCATATTTTGGCCTTATTTCGATGTATTTTGATTTTTCCAGTAGTATTTGATGCTTTACTGTGGCTCAAATATACTGGATTTATCATAAAATAATTACATATAATTAATTTTGGCCTCAAAATTAATTTTTACGATAAAAATGCAATTTTTACTCGTATAAAATATGGTTTTAAAAGGATTGGATTTTAATTGGTTGAGGGGTTATCTCCAAAATATTCTAAGTGACGTTAGCACTCCCAATCAATTTTTCCATGATCAAACAAAATAAATTTGCCAAAAATTATTTTTATTAAAATGAATTTTCACGATCTAGCTCGTGTTTATTATCACAATTATTGCCTAATAATTGCTAGATTTGCCCCTTGGTTTGTGCTTTTAAATGGCATTGGATTGGTCAAATAAATCCAAAATTCATTTGCTACTAATGAATTTATTTGTTTATTTTGCATATTAATCCATCGTGCATTTTGGATCGTGCCAAACCAAGGAGAATAGTGTCCGGGAAGGAGGGGACGTTACTTAACGTCCCAAAATATGTATGTGAGGACATTTATGTAATAGGGTAGATTTATTTATTGGCTTGTAATAATTAATCCCCCTATCTTGTGTGTATCCCCTATTTCCTCGATACCTTTCCCGGCTATTATTATTTTTATTCGTGATTTATATTTACTTAAATATATTAGGTCATTCATGTCACATGCCATGTCACATGACACAAGCGCACACTACTATGTATGCCATGCATATACAGTATGCCATAACATATCATATTTTTGTATGCATATACGTATAAATCACAAATACATCGATATACCAATATACGCAAATCTAATACGCGCACCTAACCAATATGCCTTTCCATGCATATATGTATGTGTCATTATGCTATGTCACGTCGTATGTCATAACACATGTCATACCGTATGTCATACATATATTATGATGAATACACATTCACATATGCATCACTATGCCATGTCATGCATATGGCATGCCATACATCATTTAACATGCCATGCATATGGTATGCTACACACTATGCCATGATATACATCATTTTACATCCCATGTCACATGACACAAACACATTCTACTATGCATGCCATGCATATACCATGTCATACATCATTTTACATGCAATGCATATGGTATATCATATATCATTTCACATATCATGCATATGATATGTTATCTATTATGTTATATCATGCATATGCCATGCCATACATCACCACATATACCATGCATATGGTATGCCACATATCATTCCATATGTTATGCACATGACATGCATCATCTCACATACCATGCATATAGTATGCCATCCACTATAACATGTCATGCATATGCCACGTATTGCATTCATTTCACATATCATGCACATGATATGCCATTCATCTCACATGTCATGCATATGCCATGTCACACACTTCATACATTATGCATACGCCATGCATACATTACGTATACGCTAAACGCCAAAAAAAGTCAAAACGTTAACGCATAACGCTACACACTACACGCTATTTGTTATATTATGTGCTTACATATCATACTAGGTTGCCATATCATGCATATGACATGTCATACATGCTCATATGACATGCATATGCTATGCTACTTTATCGTTGTTTCACATGTCATGCATATGCCATGCTATCTAAATGTCATATAGCTTTATATGTCATTTTACGTGTAACCTTGCAATGCCAAATCACATGTCACATTGTGTGCTTACATTTATGCTTGTATGCTTGCCTACTTAGGACAATTAAATCCAACTATAATGGTAAAATCAATTTTGGAAACTCATAGAATAGATCTCCACCACCTGAACCCAATCTTTGAAGGGTTTAACTAGCACTCATGCTATGAGTCGATTGGACTAATCCGGAACCATCCGGTGGCGACTCCCTTGCGACTCTTTCGAGTCCGTATCATTCCCTAAGGGAACCCCTTAGGAAGACTGCGCTTTTGCTCCAAGTGCGGTTCTCAGTCCGTGACTTTCGTAAACCTCACTTTGGGCCCCGACAGAAATTGGCGCTCACAGTGGTGACTCCACTGGGGACATCACGGTAAAAGAGTGGTGGCATCTAAGAGTTTCCATATCAATTTTCCCATCATACTTTGATTAATTGTATGCATCACAACACTAGTCCGTGTCTGTACACACCATATAACCTCCCATGTCAAACTGGTGATTGTGGGTGAGGGAGTATCCTGGACTCCATTCGACTCCTTGGGAAAGCACATCTACCTTCACCACTCGCTGCACTGTACTGATAACCATCGATGATTCCTAACAGATAGTTGCGAGGTATAGTCTTATATCGATGATTCCATTTGGTTGGATAGGTTATGGACAACGTGGTGAGAAACCTTAGCTTGTTCTCAAAACCGGACTAAAGCCCATGTAGTAAGCCTAGCAACATTCCGAACTAGGACCCTTATTGCATATTATGTGGATCTTTGCCTTATCATGTGAGTGGATTTGCATAGACCTGGCCTATTTTCCTCCTAGATATTGCTCTACTAAGAGTTGGAATCCTTTCATGATTCTGTATGGTTGCACAACCTTGCGCCTATTCTACGGGCATACTCTTATCATAACAATATGATCATGCCCGTATTGCTCTGCTAAGAATCAGATTCCTTTCATGATTCCATTTGGTTGCATAACCTCATGCCAATTCCATCGGCATTCACTTATCATTGCAATATGGCTAGGTTAAAATGCTATCGGGTTTTCATCGTAATCCCCCATATGATCAGGCAACAATCAAATTCCATTGGTTTACCTATTTGAGAGAATCGTGCCTCGAGTTCCTAGTGTAAGTCTGGGTTAGTATCCTACCTAGGGCAGGAGAACTTGAATTGACCAATTCGCGTGGAGGTTTATGGTTGGAAGTGAGCGCTGTTGCATGCTATGTGTTCACTAACCTTTTCGTGTTTTCTGTCCAAACATGCATACATGTATACTCATGCAATCTGTTAACAAATTTTGCTTTTGCAACCATAATGCTATATGTTTCCTAGCATAAGACATGCATACATCCTATGTGATGCATCACGTGCACCCATGCATACGCATGCTGATTCACTTTGTCGCAGCCATAGCATTGCATGTTTTCTAGCATAGGTCATGCATACATTCTACGTGTCACATCACATGCATCATACGCAACCACATGTGCATACTCATACATCCATGCTAACCTTTTTCTACCATGCAGAATCATGTCAGACTCTTAGAATGCCAACATTAGATGAGACCACACTCGCTACAGTTCAGAAGCTCATCGACCAATTTGTGGCCAAGCTCTTGAATGATGACTTCAAGACCTTCCTGGAACAACAAATCTGGGAGGCTCTCACTCCTGCAGAATTCATCAACCCACCAGCTCCGATCAAGGAAAAGGGGAAGGGTGTCAATCTGTATGACATGGAGACCGATGATGACGTCTCGCTTCATATGCATAACATTCAGAAAACTGAGACCATTATCTTAGAGCAGAAGATTAAATAGATGCAAACCATTATGAAGACCAAAGGCATGGGAACTGACCTAGATTTTGATGAGTTCTCTGCCTGCGCTATCAAGGGGCTACTTGCCAAGTTCAAGCTCCCTGATGTTCCCAAGTACAATGGGGTTGGGGACCCGAAGAACCATATGAAGACTTACACCATGCTAATGAGCACCATTGACTTGTAAGATGATCAGATAGTTCGACTCTTCTTCATCTCACTGGAGGGACCAATGCTAGCCTGGTATCATAGTCTAAACAAGGCAGTCATGGCTGAGTGGAAGCCTCTTTGTACTACCTTTTGTAAACAGTATGAGTTTAAGGCCCGATTTGATGTAACCCTAATGGACCTTGAAATGGTTAAACAAAAAGCCAATGAGTCTTTTATAGATTACTTCAGTCATTGGATGGATAAAGCTGCACTGGTCCGACAGAATCAATCTAAATCGGATATGATTAACAAGCTTATCATGGGGTCGCTACCACTCTACAAAGATAGGCTGAAATATCATACGTTCCATACCTTTGAGGACATCTACTCAGTAGGACAACGCATCAAGCAAATTGAGGGTAAGAAAAAGGAGCTCTCCTTTCCTAAACCCAAAACCACAACCTACACACAAACACAACCAAAGCCTTATTACATCAACTCCTTGCAAGTACCAAAAATTAATGCCCTGCAAACACCAAACCTTATACTCCAAAAAACTACACCATCCCAGAGATTCTTGAATATTGGAATGTCACTCTCCAAGGTTTTCGGGCATCTCCTCAAAGCCAAACTCATCAAGCCACTTGAGCCTAACTTCAAATCACCACCCCTAGCCTCAGTGGATACCAAAACTTATTGCCACTATCACCAGCATCACGGCTGTGATTCCCCATTGTCGGAAAATGCGGCGTGCTAGTGGTGTGATAAATGTGCACAATGAAATAATGTGGAGTCGCCACCCGACTCATCTAGCTAACTCAATTGAGTAACTAAACAAGTCAGGAAAAAACCCAAGCCTTCCTGCTGAGGGAAAGCAGCCCGAATTTCTTCAGAGTTGGGTTCGGCATTTCGGTTTTACTTATCTTCCGTATTATCGTATTCACTTTTCCGGTTTTAATAAAAGCGCAAGTCACACAGTTAGGTTGAAGTTCATT
>CANYBF010355332.1:0-15213 GCA_948192965.1 Dalechampia spathulata
GATGGTGAAAGGAGTTTATTGCAGCGGTGTCTGATATGGAAGGGTTGAAGTCAAACCAATATTTAACCTCCTAATATTTGGGTAATCATGATGTATAACTAGATACCGCTCATGATTTACATGCTAAATATAAGATTTAACATGTTGCCAACATATTAGGAACCCAAGAGGTCACACACTTACAAATGAGGAATCAAGATAAAAGGGGCATTTTTGTACTTTTGGGAAAAGTTGAAACTTTCTTATGGAAATTAATGTAATACTTTATGGACTTAATATTTAATTTTAAGAAGTCCATAAGGTTTAAGTTGGGCTATTGGGTTGGGCTATGATATGGCAAGTGACAGTCACAGGCCATATTAGTCACAGACGGGCCCAAGGCCTGACTTAAGCTGAAAGGGTTTCAGCTTAACCTAATTTTGGAGTATAAATATATTGTTATAACCAAAATTAGGTCAAGCCACACCATTCTTCTTCCTTTGGCCAAAAATACACTCTTCTGAAGAAGGAGAATTTGGCCTTCACAAGAGTAATTGTGAGGAAGATGAAAATTCCATTAGACTTTTCTTCTTTTTCTTTGCTAGTTCACAGGAAAGGAGATAGAAGAAATTGGTTGCTTGCTTGGACTTCTTTATTTCGTATGGATACTGTTGGAGGCTGCCTATTTTGGTGGTTTTTGGTTTGCTACAACCATAAACGTTTTAGAGATAAAGAACGAAGGATATCTGCACATAAAGTAAGAGTTACTATCCAATATGTCACATCTAATCTCTAAACTAGTTCTTCTGTGTTTTGATGCAAAGATTTTCTTTTGGTTTTTTGTTTTAAAATGGAAATTTTAAATTTCTTCCGCTGCTTAATCACTAAACAAACCAATAACTACTCCATAGGTTTATGAAATAAGGCTATGGCTTCATAATTAGAGTCAAATGGCATCCTTTAGGCTCCATTTTCTTCTAAATTCACCCCAAGCAATATTATGGCCTTAGGCACCTCTTTAAACTCCAAATAGCACTTGTAGAAAACTTGTTCTTGTAGCTCCATTGTTATTTGTTCTTGAATAAATAAGTTCATGGCTACTTTAAATTTGTTGGCTCATGACCTTGTGATTGAACCACTTGGAAGAATTAGTGGGTCTTCTTTCAAGCTCCTTGTGTTCTCTTGAGTCCCATGTAGAACCGTATCAGCTAATACACCTAATATAATAATACCACACTAAGTAATATAAAATACATGAATACATAGCCTTTACCTATATATATAGTATAGTATAGTATATATACATATTTATATGTATACTAGTAATAATAATTAATATAATACTTATTTATTCAAGCTTTTAATTTATAACAAAAAGAATTAAGGAATACATGTATAATTTATTTATTTAATCTTATTACATATTAATTAATTTAATAAAACCATTAATGACATTTTATGTATTATGTCTATATGCTTTAATCCTTAATACCACAAATAAAAAATTCATAACAATTATTTATGCAAATTAACATTCAATGCAACTCACTAATTGATGTCACATATGTGGATATTTATACGAATATCCAAACTAACACATATGTAGAAAACATTCATCACCACTTCATGCCATAATTTCATTTAATTGCATGCTTCATTCATCGTATCACATAATATGATCAATGCACTTAAATATGATATGTGTATAAATGTAATAATCCAACCCATTTTTTAAAACTTGGATATACCCCATGTCAAATTGGCTTGGATATGCCCAACAACCTGAATGAAATGCAGGTCTCCATCCTTATTCTTAAAACATATAAGGCCTGTGTGTGCATCTTGCACACCATGCATGGTCCTGGCTTGTGCATGCAAAAGCATGTTCATGCATCATAGATATTCACATATATAATAACTTATATCATGATGATTATAGAGTTGAAATACTACTTAGGTTAAACCTAGGTCATGTATGAATTACAACATTACAAATTTTATCTTGGAGTTCATTTTGGTACACCTTGCTCCTATGCTCCTTTTGACTCCTTTTATTTTTTCTTTTACAACCAATGTAATCTAATTACAGATTTCAAATATAGAAACCCCTAGTTATAATTATAGGAGTAGATGAGAAGAGAAATACAAAAGAGTATAAGACAAGGTAGGACTCGTAGGCCCTATTTACTAAAATTGTAAAAAATGCATATGCTTAATCTCATTGGCCTAGTCCATAATCGTCATCATGCCAACATCCGTTTATACATACACATGTAATTTATAAAGTAAATTTCCACTTTAAAGATTTTGATTTTAATCCCTTCTTAAAATAATTTAAAAACACTTGTTAGGCTTACAATTTTATATACATGTTTTAACTTTGTATTAATTTCTTTGAATTAATTATTTATCATAACTAAATAACCATCCAATCAGCAACATATTAATATTTAAAGCACATTTAAATAATAACATATCATATGGAAATAAATTATAATAAAATAAGTCAAAATAAGTCAAAATTCATATCATACTTGATTTGATCCTTTAAGAATGTTAATCTAAATAAAATACTTATTAATTTCCAAAATTAATAAAATTTTATTTATTTAATTCTTAGTGTATCAAATATATGAATATCAAATTTATTAACAAAATTAATAAATTTAATATGATCAAATTGATGAAAATCAAATCAATATACACAATCAATATCTCATGCGTATAACATTAATCCATTAAATTAAAACCTTTTAATTCAAATTAAAAACCATCCTTAATGTTCCATAATCATGTTAATATTTAAATATATTTATTTATAATATGTTTATTAATTAAACATGCATAAAACAACCATAAACAGTAAGCATGGAACATAATAACAATTTGACAATCATGAATGACAAGTGAATGTAAAAAAATGTTTCTCAAATTTTTTCAAAATTACTATGCAAAAGTTTTAATATAAATCAATTTTAATGAGTCAGGAACACATGGTTAAAATTTTGTTGCAAAATTCAAAGTAAAACTCCTTCAAACATAAAAATGCAAGCACCTACAAGTTGAAAAAATAAAAACTCAATGTTTAAGAAAACCAGACTTTGATACAACTGTTGATTGAAAATGTAATTACAAGGTAGTTGAAACATTTAAAAAATTTTATAAAAATACATTTTTCATGGATATTTGCAATCACCATTCATTAAAACATAGTAAAAAGGACATGGCATAAGATAAGTAACATTTACATGAATGCAGATCTCCTTCAATCTTGTTCATCATAAGAGTTATAGCAAAATTTTCTAATCCCCAATATAGAGGATCTCCAAACTATCCATACAAGTAGAGAATCATATTAGTAATCAAAATTACAAAATTCATTTTAGAGACTAGTTGAAAAGAAAATAGAAGAGAAGGAGATAAGAAAATGTCTTGAATCAAATCCAATAAGCTTACTCTTAAAGGACCGAATTCTCTTGCTTGTGCGTAATTCAAAATTTCTTGTTCTTTTCTCCAATAAAACATGAGGAAGAAGGAGGTAGAAAGTTATGTTTTTATAAACTTAAAATAACATTTTAATTAACCTAACAAGGCTTAGGTGGCACTAGGGCTAACTGGACAGATTATGTGTCATGATATATAAGTTGACTTAATCTAATCAACATATGATATGTCTAACACATCTCAAAACCCTAAGTAAGCATGTGATAATCATATATCCATCCTCATTCAGCCAAGTCATGCATTTGCAAGTCATGTAACACATGCATATGCATAATCACATGCATGGCATGTGCAGTGAACATGCAAACTTGTATCATGCATATCTGAAGCTCTACTTGTCAGAATTGCATGATCTTGGTATTAAATTGAAGCTCTTACATACTTTATATAAATAACATGAGAAATATCAACTAATTCATAACCTCAAAATAATATCTCATGTTGAATCAACATCAGTTATCTTCATTTTTGATCCCCCTAACTTTTACGTGTGACCTTTTGGGTTCTTAACATATTGGTAACATATTATATGTAAGTTATAAGTGGTGTCTAATCGCATATCATAACTACTTAAATATCAAGAGGTCATTAGTTTGACTATAACCTTTCTATATCATATACTATTGCAATAAACTCTTTTCACCATTCGTTATCTCATCTAAGGTTGAGTATGGCTTAATGTCAACTTAATACATGATTAAGCATGTTAGATCATACCCTAAACTTGATGTTTCACGTACATAATCTTTATTCCTAATGCCTCTGTGAACTTATTCACTTCTAGGCATTCCACTCTAGCCAGGGATTCTAGAATCAAAGATTACTATATGCATCATTGAGATAAAACCCCTACATTTAATCTAGGGTGGTGAATCCTTTCTTCAGATACAAATATCTTCAACTACTTCATACTATACCTAACCTCCTAACTATGAATGCCTCTTATGGAGGAATAAAGCATAGGAGTTAAAGTATAATAATCCATAGTTAAGATAACCTTGATATCTCAAGTCTAAGGATACTTGCACTAATGATATGATTGAGACATGTATTTCACAAACATAGAAAAATAATCCATATGAAATCTCACTGACAAGGCCTCCAATAAACCAATATTATATTGTTCATCCATATGTATACTTTAAATAACTCATATGATAGTGAATGAGAATCACCCTTTAATGAAAGTATAACATGTGCTTATCTACCTGTATTAATAATGTCCATTCTTGTTAATACTATGATCATGACAATTTAGATATTGAACATTTACATACAATAAGAATCTCATATCATAAACTCTTTATGAATTTCCCTTGTACTGTTCTAATACCTTTGACTTCATTATTTAGTTTAATACTCTAAGTAAAACAAGTATATAAAATACTACACTTAAATAATGAATAATGCCTTTCATTGATGAAATATTTAATTACAAATAAAACATGATGCTTAAGAGCATATATTAATAAACTCTCACTTATGCTAGAGTCAATCATTCATGAACTTTAACCCCATTGAAGCTACATGCCTAACATGGTTGCTCTATGTTAATGCCTTAGTGGAGGGTCTGCTATATTTTATTTTGTAAGAACATTATTAACCTCTACTTTTCCTCTACCAATGATCTCTCTAATCAAATGGTATCTCTTGAGTACATGCTTGGAGTTCTAATATGGCCTAGGCTCCTTTGCTTGTGCTATAGCTCCATAATTATCACATAATTAGAGGAATAGGACGAGCACTCAAAACAACCACTCTGCCTCTATAGTTGAATTTGTTGTAGTTTCTTGCTTGGAACTCTTCCAAATGATAGCCCCAGTATTCATTACAAACATATAACTTAATTATGATTTATAGTCATCTTTAAATAAATTTCATTTTTAACATTTGCTAAATAGTGGAATATACCATCTTTGAAAATAGAACATTCATTATTATTAATGGAAATATTATAGCCTTGTTCTATTAGAAAAGATCCTAAGATAAGGTTCTTACATAAACTTAGAACATAATAACTATTATTAAGTTATAAATTTAAACCAGAAGTCAAATGTAAAACATAACTTCCTATTTATAATGCAGCAACCCTTACTCCATTAGTAATACAAATGTTAGGATCACTCTTATTTAGCTTCCTCCTGCAGCTTAGTCCCTACAAATCATAACATATATACCTGAAGGATGATCCTTCTTGAGTTGCTCCAAGTACACCTTACAGTTCCTCTTTCAATGGCCATCTTTATGACAATGAAAGTGAATGCCCTTAGAAGCCTTCTCTGTAGCCTTTGATTTTACCATAGCACCTTTTTGCTTAAGAGCTGGCTTTTCACCCTTCTTTTAAGCTTTACCTTTCTTCTTAGAAGAGCTCACTACCATGGCCATCTTTGAGCTTTTCTTGTTGGCATCCTGAGCATACTTTAACAAGTTGACAGCCTGATTAGATGACTGCCTCTATGATCCAACACAAGACCTTTCCAGCATGCTTTATCCTCACCCACCTGTTTCTTGAGAAAACTTCCCAAGAGGTTGCTCATCCTCTAATTGCTCCAAGCCAACCATGTTTAACTATGGAGTTCTTAAGGAATGAGCACCGAAAAGGTAGGTGCACTGGTTGGTATGGATAGTACTTATCTAATCATGTAAGATATTCTCAATTGTATAGTCCCACATTTACACAATCTTGAAATCACTCAACTATGCAACCTCATCCTTACACTGTCTCAGGATCCCTCTTCTTGGAGTATAGGATCAGTTCATTCATTCCAACTATTGCAATCTCGAGCCTCCATTTAGTCTTCTAGCACCTTAATGCATGCTAGCTTACGATCCTATGTTTGGATCAAGTAGCAGTGTCTCAATGCAAACATGAGTATCAACATTTCCATGTAACTCTTTAGTTTACATCACACTTATTGATAATGCATGAATTTGATGACTTTCTCTATAGTATAATGATGGCATATTCCCAACATGGAAGAAGTTCACATGTTCCCTAAGGATTTCTTAGGAGGTTGCTAATTCAATACTCACTCGCTATCAAGCATACTTGACTAAGAAGGTGTAATGAAAATAGCACCGACAAGGCATATACATTGATACCATAGATAGTTCTATCAAACTGTCAGGCAATTCTTTCCTTGTATAGTTTCATACTGACATAATCTTGAAATACCTCACAAATTTCAAGATGAGACTGTCTCATACCTATCTCAAATTTATCGAAACAAATCTTGATTATGTAGTGTCATACTCATACAAGCTCAAAATCGCACCATGGTCTAGCTCCTCCCTACGCCAATTCAATGTGCATCCTGGTAATTGGGGTGACCATCAAATCATTGTATGAATCATATGCTTACAAGATCTACGTAGACTATCTCTATCTAGGCTCTGATACCAAGTGTCATGGGTATAAAATCTCATCCCTCAACTGAGACTCGTACGACACTCATGTAAGACTCTTCTTACATGAACCAGCCTCTCAACTCTCGTACTTCATCCTTTCATGATCAAGCTAAGCTTCCCATGTGGAAGTCCAAGCAATACCGTGTCCATTAGAAGAGCTCAAGGGTTCTTCGATGAGCATAAGCATCATACGAGAGGAAAGCACACAAAGTAAGCATAAGGCACAATTACTGAATAATCCATCTACTTGTTTTATTGAATAATACAATTAATACAATGATTTGATAATCCTACTCCATGTGTAGGCCGGAGGGATTATCCTACACCAAAGACTAGCCTAGCCAATGCTAGTTATTATGCCTAGTCCTCGGACATCACTCGAGGCTGACTAGTCACTCCTCCCTAAGAGCATAAGGAGCATAATTAGGTGTGGCAGAAGGAGACATCCAAGTGTTTGAGCCAACACTCCCCAAATTACAAGAACATAAAATATATTTATTTAACCCTAAACTTTCACCTGTTACAATTGGTACCATGACCTCCACCATTGCGGCCTCTACCTCTACCACTACCTCTATCAGTGCTCCGAGACACTCCAGGAATAGATATGGGAGTTGGGTTCTGTTGGTATGACCCACCTTTGGAAATTGTGTGCCCCAGTATATCACGATGTACTGGACACTCCCATGTACTCCACCGAGCTAAAATGACCAGTACCACCACATCTATAGCATAAATATGTACCCAAATGGCATGCACCATAATGTACTCGACTAGAGAAATGAACTCGGTCAAGCAACCAAAATACTACTGTGAATTATAGATCTCTCACTTGGTGCTCATTTAAGTATCGATGGTCTAGAACCAACTGAACATGAGGAAAATGAACTTCTGAACTTGCCCCTTTCTGTACTCCCAACGAGGAGCTAAACCTTTTAAATGGTCTTCTCAATGGTCCATAACGGGTACTCTCCTCCTGTAAAGTGAGCTCTTGATTAATTTCATTAGCCATCAAGGCTAAAAAATCCTCATAATTGAATCCTTAAACCAATGTCTTGATTCGAGGGTCCAAGCCCTGCTCGAACCTTTTATATTTTTCCCAGCCCATTGTCAAAACATTAGTAACATAATAAGCCAATCTCATGAACTCTCTTTCATATTCAACAACTGACATATTTCCCTACCTCAAGCCTAGGAACTCATGTAACTCCTGATCTATGTAGGTAGATGGTACATACTTCTAGCAGAACTCCTTCTGAAAATCATCCCAAGTCAACACAGTAGGGTCTATCATGCTTTGAGGAATGATCCTCCACCATTCATATGCATCATCTTGTAGTAATGAAATAGTATACTCAAATTTTACTACATATAGGCACTTTAATTGATGGGGGACTCTCCTAGTCTACCCTAACCACATCTCTACAACATACGGATCAATAGTCCTAGCAAAATCTGTAGCTCCATATGATCTTAATTTCTTGAAGTCCATCTTGTATTCCTCCCTACCACTCGGGGGCAATGATCCTTACAAAGACTTTACGAGAGCTTATTTCATATGCACAGAATATGAAGAGCTATTTCGTATTCATAGATTGTGAAAGTTAATAGTGTCTGAACCAAAAATCTGAACCCTCAAGTTACAATGAGGATGTAAAAGTGGTCTGAACTGCAGATTTGTACCCTTACTGCATGAGTGAGGTTATTCTTCATCTACACCCTTTCTTTTCCCTTTCACGGTACTTTTTTAGGCTTCAGAATATCAAGCCTCAAGCATCTCATAAGAACATGATAAGGAGCATATCAAGCCCTAAAGCATCATCAAAGAACTTGAGATCATGAAAGAAGGCAGAACAAACCCAAAAACTATCTCTGTAGAAACCAAGAACTAGTAAGGATCAAGAAGATGATGAAGACTTAGTTGATATTTTAACATCTTAGTTTGCAAGCATAAGAGAGAAATTTAGAAAGCCATAAGAAGATGATTATAGAAGTAGAAGGTTTATTTCTCAATGCCCTTCTAAGTGAAGGAGTTTACATATTTATAGGCAGAGTCGAGCCTTACCTTTAGACAACTTACTTTACAATAGCCAATGAAAATTAAAAACATAAAAGCTAAGTATAAGCCTTATCTCTAAAGGTGCATCCACTTATTATAACCAAACAAACTACTTTATAAAAGTAGATAAAAAGGAATCTTATCTTAGACAAAGTGATATAAAGTAGAAACTTTGTTTAAAGTAGCCAAAAGTATTTTTGGATTTGTCGAGAATGTGAAAGGTCATTAACTGGTGGGTTTGGCAGGACCACTTAAGTACCAGTAACAATCTTCTTTATCTTCTTCTTCTCTCCAATATCTCATCAAAAGCTTGTGAGTGGGACCTGATATTAGTAACAGATGTGGAAGGAATATCTGCAGGGTCCATTAGAGTGTCATCTGGTTGTGAGTCCTGAAACTGAGAAGCTTGAGGATTATGGATTTGAGCAATATCTACGAACTAGGAGTTTTTAGCTGGAGTAAGAGATCCATGAGTATTATCATCAGGAAAAGCTTCTGCATCAAAGTGCATGCTGAGCAAAGGATATCTCATGTTATCTGTTCTATTAGCCAAATTGGCAGCTTGTTGTAGATAATACTTGTCATGGTGATTTATTCCAGGAAAAGTATTAGGAAAGTTCTGCCAATGTGTAATCATGGGCTGCACATAATCAGGAGTGCTATATCCTTTACAAAGGAAGATGATAGCTATGTATCATTGTGCCAGAGTGAAATCATTGTCAGTGAACAGTTGTTCATCTCTTATCCATCTCAGCATAGATGTTGTCCAAGCTGATATGGGCTGAAACTAGTTTAAGAAGATCCAAAGAGGATGTGACGAGTATCAATCTTTGTTTAACCACCATAGAGTGGGTAGAAGAGGAATTTTAACAGGTTGATGGTAGAGGGTGGTTAGACACCAAAGATACCATAATTCTGATTGGTTATTCAGAAATGTGGAGGATAGAATTGGTATTTGGATCCAAGGGAAAAGAGGACAGAAATCATGAGGATGTGGATTTACTTGTCTGTATGTGTTCATGATTTCTTGATGGGTCCAGGCATTTATTTGTCCAACAGAGTAATCTGAGGGCAGATTCAGCTGGTGATCTGGTGTGTGAGGTAGGACCATCATAATGAAGGTAAAAGGATAAGGTTCTTTGGATTTTTAGGAAGAGACAGAAGGTAGTGGCTTTGAAAGTCGAGAAAAAAATCTAGGATAAGATTCTTTTCTTCTTTGATGTGGATAACTTTAAAGTCATACCTGGAAAACCACTCAGAGAGTCTGAGTAGATGCATATCTTGAAGATGTCTACCTTTGTACTCAAGAATCTTTGGAAAAGTAGAATTGTTCATTCTGATAATGAAATGTCTAGAGGCAAGAAAGAACTCAAAATTTTTGATTCCTTGCTTGACAGCTAAGACTTCCTTTATTATGGAGTGATAATGGAGTTCTGCATTAGAAAATGTGCCTGAGGCATGTTTGCATAGGAATTCATCATTGCCTTGCTTTTCTAGAAGTATGGCCCCCCATGCCACGTCACTGGCATCTGTCTGAAGGATAAGGGTGCTATCATCTTTTGGAATGACTAATGGAAGAGGTGCAGCTGCTAAGACTTTGAGTTATCTTATTGCTTTAGTCTGTATACTTGTCCATTGTAGGGCATTCTTTTCAAGCATGGCTGAGCGATGACACATATGCTTGACCACTTCAGGAAGGAAATCCTTGATATAGTTGATCATATCAAGGAACTGCTGTATCTATTTTCTTGTAAGCTCTGTTTCTGGAAACTGAGCCACTTGTTCAATAAGATGTCGGACAGGCATGTATTGTCCATTTCTGAGGATGAGACCAAGAAAGTTGATCTCTTCTTGACTGATATAGGACTACTTTTTAGAGAGCATGACACCATAGGAATGGACTAAGGAATGGAATTCCTTAAGGAGCTTCTGGTGGTCTTCAATGGTGGAAGAGAAGAGAAGAATGTCATCAATGTAAATGATATAGGAGTGAAGGAGAGGCTGGAAAATTTGAACCATAGTTTTCTGAAAGATTGAAGGGGCTGTCTTCAGGCCAAAAGGCATAACAGTCCATTGATATTGTGCATTGGGCACATAGAAAGCTATCTTGTAGCATTCTTAAGGATGGATTCCAAGTTTCTAGAAGCTTGATTTAAGATCAAACTTTGAAAAATACTTGGCATGTTTGATTTATGTCAAGAGAGTTGAAATCCTTGGAAGGGGAAACTTATCATCAGCTAGAAAGTGATTGAGTAGGGCATAGTTGATGATGAGTCATTTCTTTCCATGGGCAATCTCTGAATGCTTATTGACATAAAAGGCTTGACAAGCCTAGGGATACTAGGTTGGTTTGATTAAGCCTTGATCCAATAGTTCTTTGAGTTCCATAGTAGCAAGAGCTAAATCAACTGGAGACATTTCTGGATGAGTTGGTTTTGTAGGGTTAATGTCTTCATTGAGTTAAAAAGGGAGAGTGATAAAGAAGTCTTTATTTTTGTACAGAGGAGAAGGATGGTTGAAAGTTTTATAGGAGTCTGCACAGTATGGTTTGAATAGGGGTTCAAAAGAAGAGAAGTCTGGAGGTAAAGAGGTGAGGGCACACAATCGAGGGATGTGTGTATAAGGTTTATGTTGTCCCTTAAAGCTGATCCCATCAGGAAGAATTCTTAGACTTTTAGCTTGGGTGTAAGCATTAAATCCAAAGAGAACGTCTCTACCAAAAAATGAGAGCCAATAACTTTAAGCCAGATGGTACAGCTAGGAAAGAATTGTATTCCAATTTTGTGACAGGATTCAAATGGTGTTTCATAGAGTTCTCCTAAAACTGTAGAGCAGCACTTAAGACTTTTCTTCCAACAGTGAGCTGGAAGTAACTTTGGATTAATCATGGTTGCTGAAGAACCCGTGTCTAAGAGAGCAACAGCTGAGATAGGTTTGGCATATTTATCGGTAAAAACTTTACATTAAGCTAAAGGCAAAGGATGAGTGGAGGTGGCTATATCAGAATCATCTGAACTAGAGGAAGAGCCACTAAAATTAGATAAGAGTGAAGAAGGTTGTTTAGAAAAAGGAGGATCAGGTTCACTAAGAGATGGACTGACGTGGCTAGGGTACATAATAGATAGTATAGCTGTATTAGAAGAGGAACAATAGGGTATTCTGTATTCTTGAATAGGAAGAAGATGAGGAAAATCAGGGTTAAATTGTTCTTGTTTGAAGGAAGGTTTAGGAAGTGAGGCCATTATGCAAATAGAGGGAAAATCAAATTCTGAAGAGGAAGAGAGAGAGGAAGAATTTGAGTCTGAGGAATAAGAGGGAAGAGCAAAGACTATGTCTGGAGAAGGCTGATCATCTTTGCTATATATAGACTCAAGATCATGTTCTGTAGCTGGTGTGACTGCTGCAACTTGTTAAAGGAGCTGAGCTATTTTCTTTCGATTCTATCGACAAGCTTTTGCAAAATGTCCTTTTTGTCCATAAATGTAGCATCTGTTGGATTTAGTGGACTGAGCTATCTTCTTTCTGTAGAATTTGAAACTTTTGGGCCTAAATTACTTCTTAGAATGAGAGGTTTTGTATTTCTTGTAGTGTCCAAATTTCTTAGGCCTGTAATCACATGTCTTGTCTTTGCATTTAATCTTTAAGTATCATTTGTCACATGCCTTTGAAAGTTTGACATCACCCTTTGAAACTTTTCTGAATAACTATTGTTGGGCACAAGGCTTTGAGATGCTTGCATGGACGAACTGCCAGATTTTTCTAAGAGTGATCTGAGAAACTTCTTTACCAATTTCATGAATGAGATTGTAAATACTGTCATGAATCTCATTTGGAAAGGACTTGATGAATGTGTACTTGAGATTAAGATCATGGACTCCACCAATTTCATAATAGATCTTTGACATTTCTTTGTAGTGGTAGTTTAAATCCTTGAAATGATAAGAACAACACTTTCTTTCAAAGAAGATCTGCTTGTGTTGCCTGTGGATCAATATGTAGTCACCCAAGAATTGTAAATGAATACCACTAAGAGCCATATCACTGACTGGACTTCAATAAAGTTGGTCCTTTCATAAATTGAAAGGTTCTAGAACCATTCACGTAGAGAGCCTATAAAACAAGTTTTAAACTCAGTAAGAACTGCATGCAATGTTGCACCAGGCTGATTCATCTGAAGATCAATCCAAGCATTGAACTCTAAAATTTGAGAACACCATTGATTTGGTGGAAGATCATCTAGAGCAAACCATGGGCCAACAATAGGCTTGGTTATGGATTGAACATTTGGACATGATACGGTTCTACATGGTACTCAAGAGAACACAAGGAGCTTGAAAGAAGACCCACTAACTCTTCCAACTGGTCCAATCACAAGGTCACGAGCCAACAAATTTAAAGTAGCCATGAACTTATTTATTCAAGAACAAATAACAATGGAGCTGCAAGAACAGGCCTTTTACAAGTGCTATTTGGAGCTTAAAGAGGTGCCTAATGCTATAATCTTGTCTGGGGTGAATTTAGAAGACAATGGAGCCTAAAGGATGTCATTTGGGTCTAATTATCAAGCCATAGCCTTATTTCATAAGCTTATGGAGTAGTTAGGCATACTGGGCCATAAGTTAGGCCTATTGAGAACCCAATAAGGAAAAGAAGCTAGGCCAATTAGTAGCCTAATGAGCCTATATGAATTTCCATTAAATTATAGCATTATTTTTATTTATTTATTTATCTTTTAAGTTAGAGTGGGAATAGAAGACCAAGTCCTCCTTGGATTAAGACTTCCATATCCTTGAAGCACTAGGATTAGAAACTAGTATAAATAGAAGCTTATATAAACCTATTCATCACTTTTCAATCATCATTCAATATACAGAACCAATTTTGGTCTTTCTTATGCTTTATGCATTTTATGTATTTACTTAGGAAGTGAGGATTTTCTTTCTTCTAATTGCATTAGGAATTAGGGTTAACTTATCAATCTAATTGTGGCATTTTCTCTTCTTCCATTAAGCCTTATCATTTGCGTTTTCATACTTGCTAGTTTGGGGGTTCAATAGGGCAGGGGTTTATTCTACCATTGGAGCTATATCTTAGGTACGTGTGGGTTTGTGGCATACTTGCCATTGGGTTCCGCATCAATTAATCTCAAAAATATTTATTTAATGCTCATGTCCATGCATAATGGCATCAGAATACACATCATAAACATAAGCAAAACTATTTTTCATTACATTTAACTTTAAAGGGATTACATCATCATTAAAAAGCATATAAATAAGGACATCATCGTTCTCATACAAGATTTTATTGAATGTACTCTAAAGTGGTGATGTCCTCATAGACCTTCTAAAGCATTAATTGCCCCATGTCCAAACTCTATAACTTGGACTTTAGCATTGCAACTATAGTGGGCTTTGGTTCAAGGTGACTGGTGGTAAGATTAGCAAAATCACTAAATATCTGGAAGTTATCATCAAGCTTGATGGAAGATGAAGTGGTAGCAACCTTCTTGGATTCTATTAGGGTTGATATATCATATATATCATTGAAGATGGTTAACTATTGATCAAAGAAATCCTCTAAGTATGGCAACTCAAGAGCTCAATCATACTAGGTTTCTTCATAGATAAAAGTGACCATCTTACACTCCTTTATCTTATTCAAAGTGTAAAGGTCAAATCTAATATAGTATTTCTCCTCCTACATAGTTGTAAGGATGTTGAACTCCACCAGACCTTATAGCTCAATCCCTTGCTAGGAATAAATTTCATGTTCTATAACATTCTCTTTATAGTGGATCTCAGTTAGTACAAGAATGACTTAAGCTCCTCGTATAGGAATTTGATCTTCTAATGTAAGATGGATGGTACATCTCTTAAAGGATAGAATCATGGTTGACCTAACTACAAAGGAAAAGACATCAAAATATTTAGAACTATAAACTCCATAACTGACTTAATCAGCCCAACTGTTATAGTTGTAATAAAAGTACTAGTGACCTCCCTCTTCAGCTCATTATAAGCTCTAATAATAATCTTAGATGGCTTCAAGTTTGAAGGATGAATTTCAAGCTTTAGCAACACCTTAAGAGGACATACATTGATGTTAGAATCATCATCCATGATTACATATGGAGTGGAGAAGTTCATAATGTTTACCCTGATGAAGAGTGCCTTATTATGAGATATATCCTCAATTGATAAATCAACATCAGAGAATGTAATCATGTTGGACTTCAACTCTAGATTTATCAATTGACTCTT
>CANYBF010355334.1:0-11084 GCA_948192965.1 Dalechampia spathulata
AAATATTTTAGGTTCGCTCAAACAAAAGAATCTAATCATCTTATGACATAGGATAATATGACATGATTATTACATTAGTTAAATTAAATAATTACAACTCTTATATTAATTATAATTTAATGATTATATATATATCTTACCCTAGAGCATAGCTTTTATTAATATCATATCTTATTTCTTCAAATAAGAAATTATCTAATATAATAAAATGTTAAATTATAACTTTATTTTTATAGTAAAATATGACTGAAAATAAATATTAACTTATTTATCGCTTCTCTTATTTAAAACATAATGGTAATTGAAATACTAACAATGAGTATTTAAATTAAGGTTATAAAATTCTCTGCCGGAATTAATAACATACTAATAATTAATTAGCTCATATGATAAATCATAATTAAATAGGGTTGGCAAAAATGTAAATATAATATATTGAGTTAAATAAAATTAACATACATATATATATATATATATATTACCTATCCTAATTATACATATATATATTACCCATAGATATACTTATTAGCAAATTAATGTATAACTATTAAATAATAATAGTCTTTATCAAATTCCAACATTATCTATGTATATATATATATTTATATATACATATATAGATATTAATTAATACCAATAATAACCAAAATAATAACTTCATTAACTTGAATGCTAATCTTATTAGTATTATTCAATTTATTCAAATACCTACAATTTTGAAAACACAATAATAATAATAATAATAATAATAATAATAATAATAATAATAATAATAATAATAATAATAATAATAATAATAATCCCTTTTAAATTCCATTAAATACAAAATTAATACTTGCATATATAGCTTACTTAATTAGTACTAATGATAATAATAATAATAGAACCGATGATAACATTAATTAAGATAATTAATCATAAGCTTATTTAATTAAAATAACTAAAATACTCTGATCATTGCTATCGTTATTTCATTATTTAGAATAATTACATAAGTCAATAATAAAAATCTCGTAATTTAATAAATAATTTAATTGATTAATACTAACTAATAATCAAACAATACTCCACTATTTAAATAATTAAGCATATCAGCCTACATAAGTAATACTAATTCTAAAACCATTTATAACACTACCCTCAAATTAATTAAGCATAACTTCACGTACTGATTACTACTAAATAAAATAATTTAAAATACTTGTTTAACCAATTAATTCACCCATAATCCTGACTTAGCTTAATGCAAAATATTATACTATCACTAATTAACGTAATTAATAATAGCACTTCATCATGACCCAAGGCTTTAAGCATAGTAATTTATCAATTTAAATGCCCATGCATTTAACCCTTCTACAATAAGATAAAACAAATTTCTATTCACCACAAATTCACAAATTATGCAATAAAATGTCCAAGCTACGTGTGTGCAGGCGTGACACAATTACTATCTAAAGCATCTATTTCTAAAACTAACTCATCTGCATCTGAAGGCGACTCTAGACAAGGAAAATTTCTCATTCTCTCTTTTACCTCTCTTATTGCTTATGTATCCTCATCATTCTAATACCAAGGTGTTTTGTCAGAAGTTTTCTTTGAAATTCTACCTAAGTATTTGGACAAATTTTTGATAAATTATCGAGCATAGTTAGCAAGTCCATAAGACCTTTATACTTACCTTCTATCCTCTAGTTCATTAGGAAACATAGCTATTTTTTCTAATATATGGTCTTGCAACCATACCTTACCTCTAACTATCTCTATTCCTAAGAACTTCACACGTTCCTTGAACCATTCTATCTTTCTTTTTGATAGAATCATACCTTCTCTTTTGAAGACATTAATCACCTGTTCTAAGTGGCTCATGTGTTCTATTTCATTATTGCTAAATACCAACACATCATCTATGTAGACCATACAAAACTTTTTCAATGCTTTGAAAGCATTATCCATTTTTCGTTGAAATATGCCAGGTGCATTTTTCAACCCGAATGGCATAACCAACCATTCATACATTCCTTGAGGAGCATTGAATGCTGTTAAAGGTATTGAATCCTCTTCCATCTTAACCTGCCAATAACCACTCTTTAAGTCAAATTTAGAAAAAATGGAAGGTTTTTTGAGACTTAACGTGTCTATAACATCTCTTGCTATAGAAATCTTATAGCCATCATCTTTGGTAACATTGTTCACCTGACGATAGTTTATAACCATTCTTGCTTTTTCTCTTACCTATTCTGCATGATTGATTACCATGAAAGCTGGACTAGAATGAGGACTTGTGTTATCCTTAATTAATCTTTTTTCAAGCAGTTTAGGAATCTGTTTTTCAAATTCTTCTATCATCTCTCCAATGTATGTTATATTTTTTTGCTCTGATGATAATGTATGGATCTTTTAGTTCTAGTTTGGACTTGATGCCATTTAGAACCCATAACTTTAATGGATCTTTACTAAAGTTATCAGCAAGCTTAACTAAAAACTTATCCCATTTTGGTCTAGTTAACTGCATGCTACGCACAATAAGATTTCCTATTATACCTTGTGTTTCAATACACAACTGTTCGTACCAATTGGTATCATTCAAATTTTTGGATTTAAATAAATGTTCAAGCCAAGAGTCACCATGTTAGGCTAGCACTCTGAAAGCTGGTTCATAGGGCATGGTTCCACATATGTTTAAGATGGGAACAGGATAAAAGCCAAACTTAAGTTTAAGTTTTGGTTTTATTTGGATTGGAACCTAGACTGTTGCAAGAGAAATAGAATTTTTATCTTGCACAAAGGGGCAATTTTCTCTTTGTCCTTTTAAAAAGGCATTTTCTAAGATAAGGTCTGCATCTAAGTCTGGAAAGGCTAAGAGCTTGTTGATTGTAAATTGGATACCATCTATGGTGATAGGAACGTTGCTTGCATAGTGAGTAACCATATTTACTTCTCCTACTGCCATTCTAAGGACCATTGGTTCAGCTAATTGATGCCACCACTCATCAGGTAATACATTGGGTCTTGCACTACTTATTGTTGCTCTTGTGTCTATCAATGCATCCAAAGAGTAATCATAATAGCCTGGAAATTTGAATATTACCTGAATGTATGTGCTCAATTTTGTTTCTTCTAGGCTAAAGATGTTTTGGGATGCCACTAGTTTGGAGACACCAGTTTCCAAACCTCATTGAAAGGAATGGAACATTGTTGAGAACTCTTTTGTATTTCTCTTACAACCTCAGGAATTATAGGGACTTGTCTCATTGCCCTAATATGTTCCTAATCGTCATCATCTTCTGCAAAGATAGGAATACTAATCTCTTTGTATCCTATGATTTTCTTATTGTCAGATGAGTGACCATCCTCTTCTTGTGTCCTAGAAGGTTCTTCTTGATTTTGTCTCGAGCTTCTTATTAAAGGTTCCTTATGACCTTTTATTGATATAGTGTCAGAGATGGTTCTCCTAGGTATGTCAATTGACCTCCTGGGAGTTAGTTATGGTGGGAAGTTTCTAAAGTCATGTCTCAAGGATGGACTTCTTGAAAGGTAGTTTCTAAGTTGAGGATTAGAGATTGTAAAACCTCTCATAGGCTCTTCTAAATTAAGGATAATGTTTTTACCCTTTTGTGAGATTTGAGAAGACCTTATAGATCTAGAAGTTTTAGTAGGTTCAGTTAATACACAACTTTTGGGCCAACTAAAATCAATAGGATTGATTTCTGTTCTATGAAACTGCTTATAATTATTTGAACCTTCCTTGAACAATTTTATTATCCTAACCATGTTTTTCACTCCAGGATTAATTGAATTGATTAACCTAAAAATAATCCTAGTGTGATACGCCAAGTATTTAGCCTGGGAACTCATTCTATTCATTTTTTTTTGACTTTATCCTTAGAGTCAAAGAGTTTCCCAATGTTTTATTGCTGAAAGCCATAAGATAGTTTGAATGGCTTTGAAACCAGACAGGACCATTTGCTAGATTAGTCTGTACTCCTGATATCAGCTGATCTTTGAATTCTTTCCATCTTTTATTTAAAATAGCTACTATCACTGGACTATCCACTGGGAGATTAAAGAAAGGAACTAATCCTACTTGAACTAGGCCTACATGAATGTACTTGTATTCTCCTTTTACCTTATTTGTCATCTCCTTGATTTTTATGAGATTGATAAAGGGGATATACAATGTTTCTAGTTTTGTACTAGAAACCTAAGCCATTGACTCACTTTGAGAGACATCTACAACAGATTTGAAATTGAATCTAGACGTGCTATAAATAACATTGATGTCTACCTTGGGTAGTTTCTATTCTAAACAACTTTTGGATGGATCCTTGTATTGAAAAGATTCTTCATGTACCAGAGCATTATCTAATGGGATTAGCTCTTCATTGATAACATCTTCTTCTAAATTCATCATGAATATTTGTGCTTGCCATAAATCAGATTGATCTATATGAGTTTCGTATTCTGACATAACTTCATAGACTGAATCTATTTCAGAGTCTACATCAAATAAATCTTCTTCGTCTATTGGTTCATACACTAGACTCTCATCTTCAAAGAATATTCTTCAAAGATTTTTTTTCCTTTTGTTTTTATGTGGGCATGTGTTAGCCTTGTGAGTTTTTGCACCACATATCCAACAACAGTTACAGTTGCTCAGAGGTTTTCCTTTTGGACACTTAGGTACTCTACCATGTTTTTTCTTAAAAGCTTATATTCTTTCCTTGTCCTTAAGGTTGGTTTTTTGTTTAATAAACCTGGAGGGTTTACTAAAATTTTTTCTAACCTCTTTATCTTTTCTCGATATTCTTCTCTTTTTGTAACCTTTGAATTTTTTCCTAGAAGAATACACTGTTTTAGATTTTTGGTCTGATCCTAAAGAACATACGTACCTGCCAGGAACATACTCAATCTGCGAACAACAACTCCTGTTTAAGTAAGGAAGACGCTTTGCATCTTGTCTTACTTGGAGTTCAGTACATTCCTTCCTCATGGCATACCATATTGCTTTTATTCGTCCTCCTAGACCATCTACAACATTACCTTAGTTCAAAAGCAATTGAAAGGCTATTTTTGCTACTTCGGGCTATGGTTTTGGTAACTTAGCAAAAAACAGTTTTGACATGTAATTTTGTGAAACCAGGTCAAGATTGTAATAATATTTCTAAAATTCACAAGCAAAATTATCAAAGAAACACATATCACATATTTGTAGTTTTATCAAAGTCACCAATGATTGTTCTTTTTCTAAAGATTCTGTGGATAGGGAAAACCCGCAAAATTCTCTTTTCAAACCATCTACCACTATAGCTAACACTCCATCCGTTATTACTTCTTTCTCAATTTCATCTTTGATAAAAGTGTGTTCTAATAATGATTCCCAGTACTTTTGTGCATTTCCTACCATCGTGGCTTTACACAATTCATAAGCACCTGCAGGGGTGTATGATCCTAACTTAATTGTGAACTTAATCATTATGATCCATTCATCAATTCTTTCTGACGCATGTTTTTCACAATCAAGGTTCAAAAAGGCTGCTGGGCTTATTACAGGCCTAAGAGGGTTATCCCAAGGTATGAATTCTTCCTTGATCCTATGGGGATAATTAGGCTTGTACATTACTTTTTTCGTAGATAGAAGTTCATTGAAAGTTCTATCATCTATGTGCAATCGAGCTTCTTCTACGAGTCCTAAAGATTTTCTAAGGTTTTAGGCTAAATTACTATTGTCCATGTTGGCTGCTTTAACTATGGGATCAGAAATGAAAGGAACTATTTTTTTTCTCAGTTTCAAAACATCTTTTTCAGTTAAAGATCTTTTTGGAGTTTTCAAAGATTTTTCTCGTTCAATTGCATCTAACCTCTCATTCATCAATTTTCCTATTTCATTTGCTAATGCATCTCTTTGTTCTGGTGAATTTCCTGTGGATCCTAACTTGTGACCACTCATTAAAACTTATTTTCATAAATTTTAATTCGAACAGTATTTGAAATTACTATTTCTAAGAATTTTTAAATTCTTATCTTTTTGGTTTTTGCCAAATAAATTTAATTAAAACTAGCTAATTTTTATTTTGGACGTAAATGTATTAAAATTTTTTCTAAGGGCAAAAATGTAAAAAGAAGATAGTTTATTTATTGGGAGAGAAACGTATAGGACAAAAAGCATTATTCTGAAAAATATTTTACATCTTGTATTATTTTGAGAAATAATTTTAAAAAGTACATTATTTACTTCCTTTTTCCCTGCAAGTCTTTTTATATTTAAATAAAATATGTTTTTTTAAAAGCTCATTAAATAAAAGATTTGATAGCTACAATCTTAATTATATATTTATAGAGATAATTACAAAAATAACTTATTCTTTTTAAAATTTTATAAAAAATAATGAATAGTTTTGAAGTTATTTGAAACATAATGATTTTTGTTGAAAAATAATGTTTTTATATAGTAAACCATCAATAAATTTATATTTTTTGTAGATATTTTTCCAAACTCCATTATTTATATAATAATTTCAAAAATATAATAATTTCATAATTTTTTGATATTTTTCAAAACTTTATGTATTAATAATTGAATTATGTTTAATATTTAATTAAAATAAATCCATATACAAATGAAATACTAATTTACTTGTACCTTAAAATAATAAAATGATAAAAATACATACTTTTTTTTATAGAAAATATTTCTACTTAAAAGTTAAAATATCAAAAAATCAAATTGTAAAATATCTTTTTGAAGTTTATAAAAAAGTTTTTAAAAAATAAATCCAACATATCATCTCAAAAAATAAATAAAAATAATAAATTAATGAATGATTTATACATGTTAATTATTACATGTAAGGAATTTTTTTTACTTTTTCATCAATTATTGATAATCTCTTTTTATTTCTTTAACAAATAAATAATTTATAAATTTTTTATTTCATATTATCATTTTTCTAGAGATTAATTGATAATTAATTAAAATTATATTATTATTATTGTTATTAGATTTTTTTTATAAATTCTAATATAGTAACTCTAAACAATACAAATTGCTCCTTTGTTCTATTTAAATGCTTATTTTGAAAGTTTTTCAAAATGATTATTAATTTAATATATGAAAAATAAATTTATCTACTTTATGTTACTATTAAAATTGTTCAATAAATATCTATTTAATTGTAATAAGACTTACAACTTGTTCATTAAATATTTATACTATATTAATAAATAACTTTCTTAATATTAATGAAACAGATGAAATGTATACTTGAAATGAAACAGAGGAGTACTTGACGTAATTAATAGAAATAATTAGTTTCTATGTAAAGTAGAACATAATTTTTTTTAGATGAAAGAAATACATTAACGTAATTTTCATTAAAATTATTGCCATAATAAAATAAATTTAAAAATATTTTCTAAAAGGTTATTAATTCAAAAAAATTGAAGAACTTCAATGCATCATGAATTCTATCAATTCATCTTATTATAAAATATTTCAAGTTCAAATAAATCAGAATGAACTAAATACTGAAGCGATAGATATAAAATTAACAAGAGATTGAGATGTAATTTACTATAACAAGGTATTTGGATTCCATTTTGTTAGATCCTAGGTTTTGATGTGTGTGCCATGTGTGAATCAATTTAAGTTATTTGCCATTTTTTATATAAGTTTTTATGTTGGTACGGGCGTACCAAATGGCTTAGTTGAGTGGTATGGCCATACGGCTGACCGTACCTAGTTAGAACTATTTGATAGAGCATGGTACTGACGTACCATTGGTTGGTACGGGCATACCGTTGCTAGCAGGAAAATGGTTTGTCAGTAAACCTGTTTGGGTACGGGAGTACCATTGGGTGGTACGGCCGTACGTAAGCTCACAGGAAAATTACTTGTCAGGAAAATTGATTTAGTACGGGCATACCAAATGATGGTATGATCGTACCACATTTCCCTCTTTTTCTCATTAAAGAATTTTAAATTTGTACGAGCATACGAGATAGGTACGATCGTGTGTGACTTATTAGAAAGGTTATAAACCCTTTCTAATGGATATTTCCATATAGAACTTCAATCCATTTTGTCTCCAATGGCTAGTTTTTACAGAGCAACTTTCTTTTGAGCTTTGATTGTCAAGAACAAGTAAGTTTACTTGTATTATGTGTTTTTATCTATTATAAACTCTCATCTATTATATTCCCACTTGTGGAAAGCTAGGGATTGCTTTTATGGGTTGGTGTGTGATTAATGCTTGAGCATTAATTTGTATTTGAGAGTTTGCAAGGTTGATTCTTGTAAATGTTTGAGTGTGAGCCTTGAAAACACTAGGGTTTAGGATTCATTTGTAGAATCCATGTTGTAATTGATTGAAAATTAGTGGAACCCTAAGTCAAAACTTAAGAGAAGTGGACGTAGGCAAGAGTTAGTGCCGAACCACTATAAACTGACACGTGTTGCCATTTCTGCAAGAGATTTTATTTAGTATCAGAGAGTTTGTGCTCATTGTTAGAAGAAGTAAAATTCTTAAGTCAAAGATCCTATGGTAACAAGTGAGAGTCAATCATTTACAAGACCCCCTATTTCGATGGAACGAATTATCCCTACTGGAAGCACCGGATGGAAGTCTTCTTGGATAACAATGGAATTGAATTATTTGACTTAATGGTGAAAGAGTACTTACATCCAATAATCATAATTGATAGTGTTGTTTCTATTAAAGATAAAGACAATTGGATAAGGGAGGAATTAAGAGCAAACTTTCTGAATAAAAAGGCAATAAACATATTGTATTGTGCTATAAGTCATGAAGAATATGGTTGAGTATCACATTATGTCACGGTAAAGCAAGTGTGGATAGATTTGGAGAATCATCATGAAGGAGCCAATCAAGTTAGAACTAAGAAGATTACACTTCTAACTCATCAATACGAGCTGTTTACAATGAAGACCAATGAGTCAATTCTAAAATGTACAACCAACTCACTGTGATCACCAATGGATTGATGAAGTTGGGCAAGATGTATCAAAAAGAGGATATCAATAATAAATCTTGCGGGTATTGCCTAAGAAGGATTGGGAGGCTAGAGTAATATCCATCGAAGAAGCTAATGACTTGTCCATTTTATCAACCGATGTGCTTCTCAGAAAGCTTCTCATACATGAGATTACCCTTAAGCAAGGGGTAGAGGAAGATAAGTGAAGAGGGATTACATTTACAGCCTCAAATGAAGAAGATATCTCTTCCACAAGCGAAGGGGACATCGATGATGAAGTGGCCCTCCTCTCCAAATGTGTCAAGAATTTTCTCATGAAGAAGAAGAAGATTGAAAAAGATGGCAAGAAGCCATTCGATTAAAGAAGGGATTTCAACCGAAGGGACAATCCATGAAGAAATCAAACCGTTTGCTATGAATGCAACAAGCCGGGACACATGAGGAATGAATGCCCTCACCTCAACAAACCATCCAAGCCATTCAAAAAGAAGGCATTAAAGGCTACATGGGATGATGATAGTGAATCAAATGAGGAGATGTCCAATGATGAAGGAGCAACCAACCTTTGCTTCATGGCATTCTTGGATAATGAAGGAAACGATGAGGTAACCACATCATCTCAATCTTATTATAGTAATGATGAGCTTGATGATGATGATGATTGTGGTGCATTAGAAGCAATGTTAGAAAAGTATGAAAAATTAGCTAGGAAGCATCAAGTACTTAAAAGTAAACATGCATCCATTACAAAAGAGAAAGAAAATGAATTTGATTCTTGTAAAATAAAACTTGAAAGTCTTGAAAAGGAAAACAAATCTTTAAAAGATGAAAATGCCAAACTTTCAAAAGAAAAGGATTTGTTAAAAGATAACTTGTCTAGGTTTGAACAAGGAGAAGTTAAGATAAATACTATTTTAAAACACCAAAAACTTAGTGGTACGATTTTTGTCAAAGCTTCTACATCATAACAAAAACCAAATGATTTCAAGAAGAAACATGTTCATCCTAAGACTCAAAGAGTGCATAGGCATGCTAATAAGGTGCATCACTATTCATTTTCCTGTTCACACAATCATAGTCATTCACATGCATCTAGAAAGAAATATGTGCATAATCACTCTAAGTTTATAAATGTTGTATGTTATTATTGCAATAAAAAAGGCATGCAACCAATATATGTTTTATTAGAAAATGCATTGGAATGATGATGTGAATGTGTCTAACCCCCAACGACCCAAATATATTTGGGTACCTAAGAAGAAGTAAATACATTTATTTTGACAGGTATGCTTGAGATCCAAGATTAATGAAAATAAATGGTATCTTGATAGTGGATGCTCAAGGCATATGACTTGGAACGTAAGTCTTTTCTCTCACCTTGAAGAATATGTAGGAGGTGATGTCACTTTTGGTGATAACGGTATAGGTAAAGTTGTTGGAATTGGTAAGATTGGTAAGAATTCCAACTTTTCTCTTAACAAAGTCTTGTTAGTAGAAGGATTAATACATAACTTGCTTAGTATCAGTCAATTATATGATAATGGTTTTAAGGTAGTTTTTGATCTTAAAGGTTATCTTGTATATAGGATAATAATAATAACCTAGTCTTTCAAGGAGAAAGAATAGAAAATATTTACATGATTGATCTAGATTCTATTCCTAACAAGAATGTGAAGTGTCTTATTTCTATAAGTGAGGATTCTTGGTTATGGCATAGAAGACTTGGACATGCTAGCTTAGAAAGCATTGGAGATCTTGGGAAGAACGATCATGTGGTAGGACTTCCAAAGATCAAATTTGCTAAGGACAAGATATGTGAAGCGTGCCAAATGGGAAAATAGGTAAAATCTTCATTTAAAGCTAAAAACAAGGTAACTTCTACTAAACCTCTTTAATTATTGCATATGCACTTATTTGGTCGAACTAGGGTAGCTAGTTTAGGTGGTATGCATTATGCACTTATTATTGTTGATGATTACTCTAGGTTTACTTGGGTTTCATTCTTAGCTCATAAAGATGATGCATTTAATGCTTTTCAAAATGTTACTAAAAGAATGCAAAATGAAAAAGGTTACTACATTTCCTCTATT
>CANYBF010355363.1:0-22969 GCA_948192965.1 Dalechampia spathulata
AAAAGTAATACTTATCTTCATGTAAATTTTAAAAAATAATATTTATCTTTGAATTATTAAAATTAAAAGGGAGAGGGGTAGACTTGTATTTTCACTTCCTCCCCCCTCTTCCCACTTTTAATATGTATATGATATGATATGATAAATTATTAAATTTTTTTTATAATTGAAATATATAAAATCATTTCTAAATTTTCTCTAAAGGTAAACATAACTTTAAACTCAATAAATATTTGCATGTAAAAATATTTTTAAATTATACAAAATTATTGATACATCTTATTTTAAACTAATAATAGTTTAATAAAATGAACAAGGGGAGCACTATAATAAGTTCTTGTTAAATAACACATTATGATTAAATATTAACTGAAAAATGAATTGCATAACTGCTGAACCATGATAAATCAATAAGGCTTGTATGGATTAAATTTAATTAATATAATTAAAAATTTTAATTCTTATAATTTTTTTAATAGAAATTTTGAATATAAATTACTTAAGTTATAAGGAAAAAAAATAAATTGAACTCACTAAATTACAGTAGTTAAATGTTTAAAATATTAATTAAAGTGGGAAAGTATATTATAGTTGAAATTTAATTGCTTTTTACGTTAATAGTTTGATGAGATTAGATAAGATACAGTTAACTTCATTCATATAGTAAATTAATTCATTTAAACAAGTGTTAGTAAATTAATAAATTGATTTAATTTTCTTTAATTATTCGAGACTCAATTGAAAATGAATTGATATTTCTAATCAAAGTAATATAGGTGTGATGTAATTACCAATTGCTCTAATCTTATCTAATTATTGAATACATAACTCGACTTGGACAATTCTTCTTAACAACAAACTATATTTAAACTGATATAATAATCATGACTCTAATAATGCTAATTAGCTGGCTGCTATACATTTAATTATATTAGTATTGAAAAATCCAACATAATCGATCCTATGTTATAATATATTTTTTATATTCTTAATAAATTATTTATGATACCTTTTAAAATCAATTATATATTTAATATTTTAATAATTTTTATCATATTAAATTATATATTATAATTTATCTTTCATAGTTCTTAGTACACATTTCATATTTTTAGTAAACTATTTATAACACTTTTTAAGATTAGTTGTATACCTTATTATAAAATGATATATTTTTAGTTATAACAAAATTAAAATTAATTAGTTTAATATATATATGTGTGCGTGTGCATTATTTCTATGATCATCATCATCATAATTATTAAAATAATAGTAAAAGGAGTTAACAATATTTGGATCAGTATAAAAAAGGAAGAAAAATGAAAAGGAAAATAAGAAAGAAAACTTATTTTCCTTTATTTGTGAATAAAATGGAAAAGAGGAAAGGAAAAAAATAAAATTAATTTTCAAATCTCATCAAATCTCTCAAAACAGGAGGAAATTATTGAATGATAGAATAAAATTTATTGTTCATTATAAAATTATAATTTTGCATTTATGAAGTATTTAACTTAAAAATCAATTTATATGGATCTTTATCATTCTTTTCCACTCCCTTATTTATCCACCTACTTTTAAGGGATAAAGTTTTATGTAATAAGGGTAGAATAAAGATTGATAAATTGTATTTTATTTTATATTTTAAAGGTATGATGGGTGAAACACTTTGATTTTTTCTTCTACTAGGTCTAACTCATGTCTCGCTATTCTTATTAATGCTTTTCATATGATGCCTTGTCGTGCCTTGTGATGTGATTGCCTTACAATGTGTTGCTTGTAATTATATCATGTTATGTTGTGCTTGCTATAGATAACTATGTCGACTCGGATGGGAGCTAACCCCTTTTTATGCATGCGTGTTTAATTGATTGGCTAGCTTGTTAAGGTAGTGTTTGAACGTAAACACCACATGGATTTATTAGAGAGGCATTGAGTTCAATCCGTGATACTTGGTATCAGTGCTAAGATTAATATAGTCGACATAAGTTTTGATAGCTAAAGATAAAAATGTAAAGGCAACATACATTGAGGCACTTGAAAGATGAGTTAATGATCTCCAAGAATTATAGACAAGAGTGCCTAATGAGAAAGTAGGCAAGCATGCATTGAGGTGCTTGAGACCTGAGTGAAATCTCTCGAAGTTGAAGTAACTCAAGTACATAATGGTGATAATGTGTTATCATCCAATATAAATTTGCTCCTAACTATGGTAACCCAAGCTGAATTATTTAAGAATTTCATAAAACTTTCTATAACAGTAAAATGATTAATTGCTTCTTTACCCTCATTCGACAAGGGGCCAATAGAGCTTGAGGCCTCCCATAATGAGATGTTTGCAAGTACTAGCTCTTTAGCTAGCATGGAAGAGTGAATGTGCAAAGTGGAAGTCATGTTGGCTTGATATAATTTAAGAATCTAGATAAAGTTATTAAAGGAACTAAAAGCTTGGAAGAGGCAATAGGGGCATGGATTAAGATGCTAAGGTTGCATACAAGCTACTAAAAAGTGACATATATGAATTAAAATAAAAAGTAAATGAATGGGCATATGATATTAGCTCAAGATTGGGTATTGGAGGCGGGTTAGCTCTTGCAAGGATCCTAGATCCTAAACTATTTAATGGTGTTTGAAATTCTAAGGTCATGGATAACTTCTTGTTCAATCTTGAACTATACTCTAAAGCAACAAAGACCACTTCAAATGAACAATAATTGTTACTCACTCCTATGTATTTAGGCAAGGATACAAAGGTATGATGGAGGACTAGAAAGGAACAAATTTAGGAAGGAAAGTGCATCATTGCCACTTGGGAAGAGTTTAAGGAGTTGAAAGCTCAATTCTATCTAGAGAATGCAGTATATAATGCAAGGTAAAAATTGGCAAAGCTAAGATATACTTCCTCTATCTGAGAGTATGTTTGAAACTTTTTTGCTTTGATTCTTAACACTTTAGATATGGCTCAAGCTAACAAAGTCTACTAAATTTTGGAGTGATTAAAACCTTAGGCTAAGAATGAGTTACAATGAACTTAGTGAAAGACTTTGCTACAACCATTAATATGGTGGAGAGTTTGGATGATTATATAGATAACTCTTTAAAATAGAAGTTTTCATCTCTTGGTGCTAATGAGGGTCAAGGAAACCGATGGAACAAACCCTTTACCTTGAATACAAAGCGGGGAACTGAATTTGGAAACTCTTCTTCTAGATTTATGAAGAAGGCACTAAGGTGGTGAAATGAACTCTTGTAGTATGGACTTCGTTCATTATAAAGAGCAACCACATAGAGTATTTGAGGAAGTGGAAAGATGAACTAGACAAGGAGACTAGTGGGGAGAGAGAAGATAAGATCCAAGCATTCAAAGACAAGATTGAAGACTTTATAAGATAGCAATTGATAAGGTCATCAACCGTTTGTGGCGTAGAAAGTTAAAGGATGAGTTTTTATGTAATAAGGATAGAATAAATATTAATAAATTATATTTTATTTTATATTTTAGGGGTGTGATGGATGAAACACTTTGATGTCTCATCTTATCAAGTCTAACTATGCTCCTAATGCTCTTTAGGGGGGAGACTGGTTGAGCTTGGGTGTCATCCCAGAAACTAATCACATAGCGGGTATGGGCGTGTTTGCCTTCTGTGTAGGTTTATGTAGGATTTTCCCCTACTTACACATAGAGTATGAGGATTAAATCCTTGTAATCCTTTATTTATCAATGAAAGAAGTAGTCATGTTTATCCTCATGTCTTGTTATTCTTATCTATACCTTTTAGTATGATGGCTTATTGTGCCTTATAATGTGATCGCCTTGCTATATGTTACTTTTAATTATGTCATGCTACATTGTACTTGCTATAGATAACTACGCTAACTCGAATGGGAGCTTACCCCTTTTCATGCATGTAGGTTTAACTAATTGGTTGGCTTGTTGAGCTAGTATCTAAATACAAGCATTGTACAAGTTTACTAGAGAGACTTTGCATTTAACTTATGATACAAACAACCTTACTTCACCATCACCAACTACACAAATATGCATAAACCTTTAGTAAGAACCAATGAAGCATGGAAATCCATTTTGAGCTACAATACTTCACCATCACCAAATTGTTAGGGATTTTGCTTTTCAATCTTTTCTGTTTCTTTTTATTTAAGTAGTGATTGTAATGTTTAATGACCTAAATACGTAAAATGACTATATTATTATGATTATAATTTATTTTATTTCATTGAATAGAGCTAATAATTGATGTTGTTATTGAGCATTATAAATCTATAATATGAAGTCATGCTTTTAAATCTTTTCATTTTTTTTGTATTAGTTGTACCTAAAAGGTGTTAATGACCTAAATAATTAAAATGAGTATGCTATTATGTTTTTGATTCATTTTGTCTCACTTAATAAGATTAACAATCAATATTGTTATTAAGCATCATAACTCTATAGTATGAATTTTGTATGATCTAGTTAAAATTATGAACCATGAAGCTAAAGATAGTGGTCCTCTTATTAATACTTATTTGTTAAATGTTTCTAATTATTCTCTTTTTTATGAGAATACTTAGAATCAAAAATTAGAGTTAAAACTTCATGCAAATTTATTTCTTATAAACTTTGATTTAATGGAGTAGTAGTTAGTTGCAAGTTTTAATCTATAAAGAGAAAATTTTTAGTAGGTAGTTATGTTATCCTTCCATTGAATTTTTATGATGTACGATGACAATTTTGTGATAAAATGTAAGATAGTATAGAGCAACCACTTTGAATCATAAAGGAAGAAATGGTTTTGTGCTTTAGATTATTCATTCAAATGAAAAGGTTTATGATTGAGTAATACTATAAAATTCTTTGTGACCTTATGCTAACATTAACAAGATTATGTGTTTCCAATCTTAAATGGGTGGTAGTATTATTAGCTTGCTAATTTTCAAACATATAATCAATTATAATTACATTACAAATGAACAAGGAATGGATAATATTCACCTTAACTTTTATTAGCACCTATGTTATCATATTTACTCTTAAGCAATGATCTTGCATAAATGTCAATAATCATGTAACTGAAGTTGCATCTTAGATATGTATCTATGCCTTTTCTACTTGATGAAAGTTATTACACTTAGATACATGCTTTGGTCTTGAAATGGAAAAAACCATTTTTCATTGTTAATATATTAATGCATCACACATTTCCTTTTAGCATGAAAGTGCATAGAAATGGTTATATAAGCTAGACAATACAAATAAAGCTATTAAAATTTAATTATTATAAAAATTTAATTCATACAAAATGCTTTTAGACCTTGATATTAAGGATCATGTTTAATATTAACATTATATTAAATAACTAATTTTCATAACAAAAATATTGATTAATAAAATTAAATTAAAAATTATCATGTAAGTTAATTAATTTTTATATCTCAAATAATTAAAATAACCATTAAATGTTTTTATTCAACCATGTTATGTTGTAGTTTAGGAAATAGATTTTTATATCTTAAATAATATCTTATTGTGTCATATACATGTAATAATAATATCTTCAACTTGTCATTTATTTTTTTTGTACATGATCTTTTTAAAAAATTGTAGAAATAGTTCATACAGGTTATTTTATAATTATATTTTTGTGATAATATAATAACTTATTTTTATTAGCTGACATATTATGAGAATAACAGATAAAATTATGTGCAATAAAATATGGAATGTTGTTTCAATCAAGCATTAGTTAAAGCTCCTTATTTACTTTATGAATTGAATAACACATTAATAAAAATCAATAATCTTTAGAACAACAACGAGTTCACATAATCATTTAATTACTTTATTATATTGTTAATGTTCTATGTTTGTTGAATGTGCAATCTTTCATTTTAAAGAATTCTATAAACCCAAAAATGCAAATAAAAGGCAATAATTAATGGCTCAACTTATTGAAGATGAAATTTTATGTCATGATATTATTTGTATGAATCTTTATGGTTTTGTCTTACTATGTAGGAAGTTAAGAGTGACTCGTTTATTAAGAGATTATAGATGTTATACCATTGAAGAGTAAGTAATAAAATTTTTATATATTCTATAATTTTAGTAATCAAGTAGTTTAATTTTTCTTCCAACACTTTGGTGAGACTATCAATCACCACTTCATAACTTAGTTAGTGGTAATTAATCTAGAAAATGGATTCTTAAGAAAACCTTTTGGAGTTGAAGTCACCTCACTAAGTTCTTAACAATAATAGGTTTTATCCATATTTTAAAGTAAGTAACAAACCTTTATAAAATAACATTTAGTTTATCTTAGTTATCATCCATAACATAATTAATGACGTAATTTTGATTTTATGCACACGATTGTATTGGTGTTATAAATAGAACACATATTCTTGCTCCTTAGTTTCATGGAAGAATAAACCAACCTACTCAAAATGTGTTAGCTACTTGTTCATTTGATATGAAATTTCCTTGTGTTGCTTATGTATGAAAGAACTATATCAGATTCAAGAATAAAAAAAAGAATTAACTAAGAAAAATAAACTTATAATATCTCATAGTAAGTTTAGGTATTTTAATAAATTTATTTTCATATATATATATATGAATTTGTTTATCCTAATTACATGTAACCTATTAGTAAGTAAATTTTATATTCTTCATGTGGGGTTTCCACTATAACGAGGATTATTGATACCATATTGAGGTATTCGATATCATTTAAAAGGGTACTCCAAACATAAGTTAGAGAATGCTAAAGAGTGATTCAATCATGTACATACTTCATTATGAAACATTATTAAAAAGGCTTATGGAAGTGAAGCTCATTACTCATTTGAAACTATGACTAAAATTGTATTATCATATTTTATACTACTTAAATTTTTAATAAGTATTAATCTTAATAAAAACTTAATTATTGAAGTTGATATGGAGCTAGTATAGAAAGAAGATAATAATGTAATAGTTAATAGTGGAGTAACTGTAGATATTGAGTATAAGTTAATATCAATGATGCAAGATAACATTGTAAAAGATATGTGAATGAATTAATAATATGATATATGATGTTATTGAGATTATATAATGTATGTATGTTGTTTTTGTGTAATTGATTTTTTTAATGTGTTTTAATGCTTAATGGATACTTTAGTTATTAAATAAATAGATTAATATGCTACATTTAAGTACCTATTTCATTATGCTTTTTAAGTAGACTTGAGAACCTAAAATTTATGTATTTGTAAAATTTATGTATGGACAACTAAAATGGATAATATCCTAATGAATGATGTCTTAGATGAAGATTACCTAAGCAATTGACCAAATGGAATTTATAGCACTTAAGCTTGGGATAATATGCTACAAATACTAAGGTCTTCATTTAATCTCATTATTAAAAAACTAAATATGAAAATAAGATGACTATCTTTAAAAAATTATATAGTGAATGCAAATATCTATTTAGTGGTCTTAATGGTTTTGCGTGGAATCCAACTACTAAAATGTTTAATGTTGAGCTAAAAGTTTGGGAGCAACATATTCAAGTAATTTTGTTTACTATTTACATAAGGTTCATGTATATTTTATGTATATGTCATATAATTTGTTTTCATATTCAATAACTTATCCAATTAAAATTACTTTATATATGAAATTATCCATTTTCTTTGATACATTGTTATATTTCATATTTATGTATAGGAAAAACCAATAAGAAAATGGATGTGTACCCTAATTGACAATTACAACAAGCTTCAAGAATTATATGGTGAACATCTAACTATAAGAAAATATATTGAAAGTGTGTGTAAGAAGGTTTAACAATGGTAAAAAGGAGTGAGTTCATTACTAATTGATTTAAATGACTCATATGATAGTTTCCTAATGGTTGATATTGACGAAAATTAAGGGAATGAAGTCAACAATAATAAATCTTCTTATAAAAATTTAAGTAGTTTATATTAAATGCATTTAATTAATATTGAAGCATATTATCATTTTTTGGTTCAAAATATAAAGCAAACATGATTGATATGTAAGCACACAATATGATAAATTGAATGTAAAGATTGAATATGTGTCAAATGTATAGAAGGGAGGAAACATAATTGTAAAAAAGTCATTAAAAATTATAGAAAAGTCTTTAATTATTCTTAAATGTGGCCCATTACATTTTTATAAGAAGAAGAAGATATATTCAAAATTAAAATTACACAAATTTTATTCAATCATCATGCCTCATTATTATTTTATTGTACCTGTCTCTTGTATGATGCTTGTGTTATTTAAAGAGCTCATTATGCTCTTATAATTAGGATGGAAATGTTAGTGATGCTCATATGTGAGGCTTGGTCTGATCATGAATGGGTTATTTGAGGGATTTAAGGGTTGGCTTGTATAAAAAGTGTCTTACATGAGAGGTACATGAGTTTATTAGAGAGGCCTTAAGCTAGACCCATGACACTTATGCATTTTGATTTTATGATGACTGCTTAGTGTTTTCTATATGGTAATCAATATTGATTAGAATTGCATCAAAACAATAGTGACTTCTTTTTCACTATTTTTTGACAACTTAAAATGACTACTTAAAATCATATCATAAAACAATAGCGATAATTTATTGCATCAAAATAATATTGATTACTTGAAATGATTGCTTAGTGTTTTCATATTAAAAAATAGTTTTATGATGTTTAGTAGGATATAATTAAAACTATGTTGTCAAACCTAAGAGTTTTAGTGAAAAAGAAGTTATTATCTCTTAGAAGGAAAATATGTTACCTACAGTAAGAGGAGGAGAACCATTAGTTTCATAAATGGTAAAATATTTTAAATTAAATAAGTCTCTTGATACATGTTTAAATTACAATTGCATGTGACATTCCAATATGACATGTTATTTGAATGAGAAATGGAAACACTTCTCATATGGATGAGGTTTGTGTCAAGATGAAAGCACTCATTTAAAGATATAATAAATGATTTTAGGAGTTAGAAGAGGAATAAAGATAATATGAAGAAAGGCAAAAGTAAAAGGAGGTCAATGTTATAATCCACTTCATAGCCTTTGAAAAAATTATTAATAAATCAATAAGTAGATTACTTCTCTTTAGGTGCATAACTTCAAGTTTGAAGAAGTAACCTCAAAAAATTCAATTAAGGAAACATTTATAGGGGAGTCCTTATGAGTTTCCGATGTGGTTATTTAATACCAATAACCAAGTATTCAATAAGAATCAAAAGACAATAGTAGTCAATACAAACTTAAGGAGAAAGAGACTTCTAACTAAGTGGAAGTCATATCCAAATCATGTAGACTAATTAAAAAAATGATCAATTGATGGTCATCATAAAGTTTATTGGAGGTAGCAAATTATTAATGGTTAATTACTATTGATGAAAAGTACTAATACCCATTAAGAGGATGATAACACGAATACCCAAAGGAACCAAATTTATATGATATTAAAGAAAATCTAAATAGGGTAACCTAATGGCACAATAGTAATATTATTTCCTACGATAATATTTTCCTATTCAATATTCCAATTATCACTTATTGATATAGAAACAGTAAAGAAGGTGGTATAGAAGTTGCATGAATTTGGCCTTCATCGAGTTAGTTGTCTAACATTTATAAGCCAAATCTTGGTAAACTTGTTAATTTTAAAAATTTTATCCATGCCAAACTTTGATTGTTCCTTAATTCACTCGATCCGTTTGGTGAACTAGCTACCTTATATATTCATTCAATCTAGTTATGTCATTTTCTTTAAAATTAAGACTATAATTATTCATAATTATAATTTTCACTAGTAAGCACCTCGATTGATATATAAATTTTCATTTATATATTTTTACAAACATGTGGAATGTAAACTTCAAGCTCCATTTACATATAGTTTACTATATTTTTTAACCTTAAAAAATCCACTTGTATTTCCTATGTATTAACCTACATAATCATAATTGATAAAACTTATAATAACTTTCAAATTCCATTCTATTCATCTTCTATGTTATTAAAATGTAATAATCAAAACTTCAATAATTGATTGATTTCCTAAGTTTTAATAAAAAAAATCAATTTATATGTGATAGACTCATTTTTTCATTATATTGGTATGTAAGCAATATATAAGCTTGTTAACTTAATTAAAATCACCATTGCCTTCTTAGTCCAAAGCTACATGAATATCTTTCTATTAATCCTAGCTTTTGTTCTTCTTTAATTAAATGGAATTAATGATTAATTTATATGACAAACATGTTTCCTAACTTAAATAACACTTAGGATGAAAAATTATTTTCATTATTAAACCAATTTTATCTAAATTATACACCTTTTTTCCATTTTATTTTAGCAAATTAATTAACCCATAAGAATAAAACTAACTTGTTTAATTTTATAAGGTAATTAAATAGAACTTGATATAAGAAGTGAATGAATCATTTCACCTTTTTGTAATGGTTCAACCACTCTTCTCCCCTCTCATTTTATTTTTGGTTCTATTTTATGTTAGACATGCTTAAGTTGATTATATCAAATGAGTTATTTGACAAGCACATGTCATCTTTTAAATAATGATAATTATATCATTTATTTTCTAAAAGTGTAATTTCTTTCTTATTTTCTTACTTCTTTATGTATAATTGCTTAAATCATTTTTTTATTTACTACTTAATATATGTTTAACCAAAATATATATCTTATAAGGTTCCATAGCAATCTAATGAGCAAAAAATCCAAAATGCAAGCTAAAAGTGTTAATCATATCATTTTTCTCATTATGACTTTTTATAATCTAAATTGGTAAATTCATCATTTTTCATGCTTATAATCATTCATAGACATTAACCAAGTTTTAATTAGGTATTATTAAAAGTTTTATAATGATCATGCATAAGAAAACCCTATCGTGCTAACTTTAGTAACTTCTATAATAACTTCTTATTACCAAGATTTAAGCTCATTTAACTAATTTATATCTTAATTTCTAGGATTTTAATTACCTTTAATTATTAATTTATTAATTAATTTAAAATCTTCATTTATCATTTTAAGGTAGTTTTAATCATTCAAATAGTTCAAATTGATGATGGTATTGATGTAACTTGATGCTTGAATAGTTTTAAAATGAGATAAAGATAATTGTAGTCTAATTGAGGCTTGAGGATGCTAGAGTATAAATAATAATTGTTGAACTTATAGTAAGAAAAAGCCAATTGTATCATTAAACCTACAATAGTGAAAGTGTCAAATGGATAAGCTTCATAAATGTAATGAGGTCATGATAATTGTAGTGTATATTTGCCATGCAACACATTATTCACATTTGACAAGTATGGAACATATCCTTACTAAACTTAAAATAACAATAAAAATCAAGCAGAAATTCAATAATCATAATCTAGCAAAAGTTTTAAACCAAAATGTATTATCCAAGTTTAGGTCAACTTGGTCAAAGTTATAAAACACATTCAAGTTTAGACAAGTTTTCATTATCAAATTATAAGCTACTATTATAGTAATTCGTCATTAAGACTTAATAGTTATGCCAATTAAATGATAAACCTCAAAATTAGGAAATACAATAATTTTTTATTCAAGCAATGATGATTATCCTTGAACTTTTATTAATAAATACTGGTTGAACTTTCAAAGCCAAAATACAAAAATAACATCTAATTTCAATTTGACATATTTTATTATTTCATAAAAATTCATCATTAATTCTTACCTCAATACATAAAGCCAAAAAGTCATCATTGCCATTACCTATACATACTCATTTAACAATTAAGAAATTCACCAACCTCCTATACAAACCTACACTTTCTTTAGCTATATATTATTGTTCATTTATCTTTTTATAATAATATTATATATACACACACATATCAAATAATAATTTATGTAAATATTATATATTTATATATATAATATGTATTTAACAAGCCTAAAAAAAAAGCATAATTGAAAAAGGAAGGAATATTGTACTCAAAAAAAGTAGTAGTGACTAATGAGCTTAAGATTTAAGTGATCATGTTAGTGATTTTGTTGATTTTGATAATGGAGGCTTTAACGATGGTTTAGGTGTTAATATTTTATTAAAAAATAATTTGAAAAATAATTAGTTTGTTTTGTTGAAAAGATTTGTGGTTTTGAAAATTTTAAAATTTTAAGAAAGAGAAAATATGTTGATTTTTTTAAAAAAAAGAAAGGTTATCAAAACTTACCTTTTTTTCATATCTCTTTCATTTTCTTAAACAATAATATGATGAAAACTCAAAAGTAAATTAAAGAATTTTATGTTTGTTGTATAATATTTTACAATTAGTTTTTGGAGTTATTCAATGGGTTAAAAATTTCTTATAATTTAATTGAATATTTGGAGGTGCATTCTTTATGTTCTTTTTATGGTGTATTGATCATAAGATGATCTAACTAAAAATATAATAGATTTGATCCATTTAATTCAATCTAAATAAGTTACTTAGTCTATATTCATTGTACTTCAATTCAATTAAGTTTAATTAAAAAGCTTATCTTTATTATTGAAAAAAGAGTTCAAGATGCAATTTAATTAATTTGTAAAGGAAGATTTAAACATTAATTTTTTATTATAAGTCAAATCATCTTAAATGGACTAAAAGAATCATACAACTGGTAAATACTCTTTATTAAGGTCTAGTTTGGCTTCATTTTCTCCAAAACATAAAAAGAAAAATGATTAAGTAGATACTTAATTGAAAGATGTGTCAATTTTAACATAGTATACATGCATGTATGTTGCATATTTATGTGTGTGAAAATATGAAACCTTAACTTAACTAATTCAATAATAAATGTATTTTAGTTATAATAAAACTTTTTTATCATATTTTCAAATCAAAATTAATTTTGTAATATAAATTATGAATTTAGAATTAAATTATCTTATAACGTATAATAGTATTTTAAATTACATTAGTAAATAATGCAAAATATAAATTATGAATTTTAATCACAAATATGCATGTATACATGCATATAGAATCCATCTTACCTAAACAAAATCCTAGCTCTCTTATCATTTTCTATATGTGTTTAATTAAAAGACTCACAAGTTATAAGTGGCCTCTAATTAGATATTGTAACTAACTTAAATAATAAAAGATTAATAATTCAATATTCACTTAACTATAAAATATGTCCTATTCCTTTTATCACATGATATCTCATTTGAACATAAGTCATGGATATATCATATTTATCTTATTCTTTACAATCTTCATCTTCAAGTATATTAAGAAGTCAAATGATATTGATGATTTTATTAACTCATTTGAGCATGATCATGTATTTCTTAACCTTACTTATCAATAAGAGAGATAAATCTCATCTAGATTAATTACTTGCTTATGCATGTCTTACCATGTTCAAGAATAATTTTTTATGATTATTCAATTAAAAATAACATTTAATATGTCAAAATATAATATTTTTATATAGGAGAATATGATAATCTCAAATTTAAGGATTTAATTTTATGACTATTATGAGAATCACTTATGACATCAATCCATGAAATAACTTATAGCAGGTCTATTCAATATCTTAATTGTTAAACACATACCTATAAGATTGATTTATATTTATTTGACATGAATTTATGAAAAGAAGTTGCGAGCATCTAGAGGATCGAATCCTCAATAAAAGCGCCAAGGTGATTATGGTTCATCAAGCTCCTTTGACAATTCACTTAAACGTATTAAATAGCTTGGTGCAACAAGCTTAAGGAAAAATAAAATAATGATGAGAAATAGATTAGGAATTGAAGGGAATAGAATAATCAAAAGAGAATTTACTGTTTTTGACTAATAATAGGCAAAGTGTGCATTGGCATGATTTAAGAAAAAAATGCTGAAATAATAAAAAGAATGTGAAAAACTTTATAATTGCAAGAACATAGTTGCTGAAGTTTGGAATTGAGAAAATTTGTTTGTTGTTTCCTAGTATATTTGATTGATGATAAGTGATGATACCCCTCATCTGCTCTCTTCTCTTAGTATTTATATCTGTAGGAACCAATTCCTTAGAATTGTCTATTTTCATGTCCAAGTAACTGCTCCACTACCAGTAATGTTTCCTATGTCCAAAATAACTACTCCACTACCGGTAAAACTATATTGAGCATCTCCTATGCCTCGCTACTCCATTACCATTTTATCTACCTTAGGAAAGCTACCATATAATTTCCTCAATAATTGCTACTGTAATTGGCCATGTCCTATATCACACAATTTCTTTAACTCTTAATATGCCACTACACTTGAACCATAATTTATTTAGCTAACCAATTAATTAATTATCTAATTAATTATTAAGCTAATCATAATTAATTAATTAATTAATTAATTAATCAAGCTAAGAAGCATTTTAAATTACTCAAATTAATTTGAGGCCCAATAATATCATACACACAATCATCACATGATTATTAATTAACATTACATTAGTCTTAATTCATTATTATATTGTTAATGATAAATTAGAGATATTCTAGAATAACATTAAAATAGTTATTCATATATATTATTATGATGTAAAGGCAATCATTATAATAACATGAAAGAAGATTAATCATCTTTATTAATAAAATTGGCATATAAATAAGGTACATGAACTTGGTTTAGGACATAACACTTATGTACTCAATATCAAATGTCCATTATCAAAAATTGCTTAAAAAATTTGGAAACATTAATATCAAAGTATGAAGCAACTATGAACATATTTACAACTAAATATTTAGGTGTCAACCTTTAGAAATTTTCTTAGTCATTAAATTGGAGGTGACATTTTAAGATATGATATGTGAAAATCCTGGCGAAATAGGCAACACTTGTTCAATTTATAATGGTTCGGCACTAACTCTTACCTACGTCTACTTCTCCTAAGTCTCAACTTAGGATTCCATTAAATTGCAATCAATTATAACAATGATTCCATAAATGAATCCTAAACCCCAGTTTTTTTAAGGCTCACACTTAAAACCTTTATAGAAATCAATCTCACAAACTCTCAATTATAAATTAATGCCTAAGCATTAATCACACACCAACCCATAAAAGCAAACCCTTAGCTCTTTAGAAGTGGGAATACAAAAGAATGAGAGTTTGCAATTGCTAGATACACAAAATATGATTCAACTTACTTGTTCTTGATAATGGAAGCTCAACAGAACAATTGCTCTGTAAAACTAGCTATTAGGAAGAAAGGTATAAAAGTTCACTACTGAAAATAGCCATTAGAAAGGGTTTAAAAACCTTTCTTTAAAGTCGTGTACAGTCGTACCTATTTTTGTACGCCCGTACGGATTTTAAAATCACTTTGGAAAAATGGGAGGGAACTGAGGTACGGTCATACCAACAATGGTACGCCAGTACCAAAAAAATTTTCCTGACAAGCAATTTTCCTACGAGCTCATGTACAGCCGTACCACCCAATGGTATGCCCGTACCACAACATGTTTACTAACAAACCAAATTCTTGTGAGTAACGGTACGCCCGTACCAATTAATGGTATGCCCGTACCATGCCCAATCAAATAGTACTAACTTGGTACGGTCACACACAACTAAGCAATTTGGTACACCTGTACCAAGCACAAAAATATACATAAAAATGGTAAATAACTTAAATTAACTCATACGTGACACACACATCAAAACCTTAGGTCTAACAATCTCCCCCTTTTTGATATTGGCAATTAATTTAAGTTCAATTTGCAAAAACTCATTTAAATGAAATTTTGATTTGAAAAATTTTAGAAATCTTCCCCTTTATTTTAGAATTCATGCCATAAAATTGTAAGTTATCAAATAAGCACAAAGGAAAGGAGAAAAAATAAAAATCATATTAAACAAATAGTACAGCGTATGATCCAAGTAATAAACATAATCAAACAATTAGAGAAAAATAAATAATTGTATGCTCAACATAGACAGAATAATATAATCAGAACATATTATCAAATTCAGTCATAATTAAAGCAAATAACACTAAGTAAATAAAAATAGACCAAATAAGATAATGATAATGAACTGAATAAACATCATATATATATAACATCAAAAAGAGGTTCAGTACAATGATAAAATCAAAAATAACATAAAAACATAAAAACTAACTAACATCTCCATAAAAAGTCCTATAAACTCATAAAACATCTCCCCTTTGACAACATCCAAACTATCACTGTGGGTCTTAAGGAGGAGGTGGACTCGGTGGAGGAATGATAAAAGGATCCATCATGACACTAATATAGTGAAGAGTCTCAGAAGTGGTAGTCTAAAATTCATGGAAGTCTGCAATATGCTAATCAAGTTGCTGATCAAAAATGGCTAATTACTGTGTAAGATGTCCAAGTTGCTGATCAATCTAATCGAAATGACGCTCAAAAGTATCTAAGCGATCGAGTTGAGCCATAATAGTAGCAAGCTATTGAGAGATAGAATTTGAAGAGGCAGCAGCTGCTGGAACAGAAGTAGAAGTGGCAGCTAGAACGATAGGATTAGGGATAACAGCAGATGAAGAGGATCCACTCGAGAAGTATCGCTGGCATTTGTAGCTTAGAGCTGCTTGGCGTGTAGCACCAGTGGATGGATCAGAAGGGTCGAGCCATTCTGCAGGTGTATCATTTAGAAGTGGAACCTACAGGCACTGACAAACAGTTGCAGCATACCGACCATAGAGAGAGACAGTGTCATTGGGAAGGCCCAATGACTGGAGGTGATCGAGTCATCGTGAAATGTACTATAGATGAATGACGAACTCATCATCAAAAGTTTGCTTAAAGAGCATAGAGTGCTCAATGAACAACAGAAACAGGTTGGGACCTCTCGATCCTGGGGAGGGGTGAATAGCAGGAAAAGCATGCAGCTCCTGGCAGATGTGATGAATGATAGGTTCAAATAAAATAGCCCTACCAGGCTGCTTCTAAACACTAACCTCATGGAAAGAGGTCTGAAGCCAGCGTCCAGACTGTACAGGGGTACTCGTGACCATGCAATAGAGAAAGATAAGGTCCGAGCCCGTGATGGTGTCATTAGACTCAGATCTCTCAAAAATAAGATAGGAGATCAGTCTATGACAATAGAAGAGTACAGAAGACTTGAGGCACGAGGCCTTCTGTCTGGAAGGATGGAAGGAAGTATCGAGAGCTATATCCCTCTAGAAAGCATTACGATCAAAAACCATGGATTTGGCATTCGAAATGCCATCTGTATGAAAACCAAAGAGAGCATCAAACTCAGAAGGAGAAAGAGAGTGATGCCTCCTGAAGAGTCAAAAGGTACAAGGAAAGGAGGTAGACAAAGAAAAGGTCTGTAGGAATTCAAGAGCTACAGACTGTATAAAGTGGTTAGGGATAAACATGAAGTTTGACCAACCTACATTGGCCAAATATCCTAGAATGTCATCCTCCAATCCGGTCTGATGGAGAGTAGGATGATATGTGAATCGAGAGTGAGAGAAAACTTTCTCACTCAGAATGGAGGTCCTGACTGCCAAAGCAAGGGTGGCACCATGAGGGCCAGAACCAGGATGAATATTGCATTTGACTCTCTATGAGGAAGATTCACCTCGATCACCGAGAGTAGAAATAATCAAAAATCAATAAATAATAAGTAAAAAATAGATACTAAAATTAAAAATAGAATTTTTCAAAAAATCGGCAGAGTAACGATGAGTTTTGAAAAACTCAAAAAATGGTACCTGCACAAAAATCAATAAACTTTGACACACAATACCTAAACATAATCCTAAATAATAAACTCTAAAGAACCTAGAATGATCAAAAAATCAAAAAGTTGAAAAAGCAGTAAAAAGGTAATGAAACAGTAAAAATGGAATGTAAAAATAGAAGGAAATGAAAAAAAATAAAGTAGAATGATGATTAAGATTGAAGGCAACGGAGTTTGGAAGGGTCAGAGACTGATTTCAGAGGATTTAGTTAAGGATTTTGAGAGAAAATTGAGTTGAAAGTGAGTGAAAAACTAAAAAATCATGTTTAAAAATTAATTTTCACGTCGTGTATAGGCGTACAGCCGTATGGGCCAAAAATGCCTTGAAAATTCATATCACGTACGAGCATACGGGTGATACGTATGACCATACCAACTGGAGACGTTTGGTATTCATGATCGCATACCGGCATATGAGTAAAGTGTACAGCCGTACGAGGCTCTCAGCTAAAATTTTTTAAAATAACGCATACAGGCGTACCAATTTTGGTATGACCATACCACATGGCATACGGGCATACTGAAATGAGTAACAGCCATACCAAACATTGCCAAAATTTGTGGAATTGATCATTGAGGATCCATACGGGCATACCAAAGGTCGTATGGCCGTACAGGGACTAAAAATAGAAAATTTTTGAGGAGTTTTTTGATTTTTCTTGAAACTTTTAAAGTCCACTAATCACTCCTATTTCTAAAATGGCCCATCTATCATTCTTAATTCATGTTTGATGAAATTTAAACATTCTTCACTAAGGGGTTTCGTAAAAAATCTGCCAATTGGTGAGTTGTATCAATAAATTCTAATACAACCTTCCCTTTTTGCACATTATCACACAGAAAATGATGCCTAATATAAATGTGTTTAGTCCTAGAATGTTGAATTGGATTTTTAGACAAATTAATGGCACTAGTGTTATCACATTTAATGAAAGTACATGAAATATAAATATTGTAATCCCTTAATTGTTGTTAAATCCAAAGTACTTGAGCATAACAACAACCTGCAGATATGTATTCAGATTCAGCAGTAGACAATGACACATAATTTTGCTTTTTGCTAAACCAAGAAACCAACCAATTACCTAAGAAATGATAAGTGCCAGAGGTACTTTTCCTATCTAATACATTTCCAGTAAAATCGGTATCAGAATAAGCAAATAAGTCAAAAGAATTATTTCTAGCATACCACAAGCCATAATGCATAGTCTCAATTAAGTATTTAAAAATTCTTTTAACAGCACTCAAGTATGATTCCCTAGGAGATGATTGAAATCTAGCACACATACACACAACAAACATAATATTTGGTCTAGAAGCTGTTAGGAATAACAAGCTACCTATTGTACATCTATACTTCTTTTGATATACATGTTTGCCACTTTCATCCAAGGAAAGCTTTGTGGTAGTGCTCATGGGAGTCTTGCTAGCTTTAGCATCTTCTAGTACAAACTTCATAAGCATCTCTTTAGTATACTTGAATTGGTTGATGAAGATTCCATCTTCACATTACTTGACTTGAAGTACCAAGAAATACTTTAATTCTTCCATCATGTTCATTTTGAATTCTTCGTGCATACACTCAGAGAACTCCTTACACAATTTCTCATTAGTAGCACTAAAAATGATATCATCAACATAAATTTGAACAAGCAAGATATCAAATTTATAATGCTTAATGAAAAGTGTTGTGTGTGTTTTTCGTTTTTCAAAACCATGATCAATGAGAAAACTACTTAACCTATCATACTAAGCTCCAAGGGCTTGTTTAAGGCTGTATAAAGCTTTGGTAAGTTGGAAAACATGATTTGGAAATTCAAAGTCTTCAAAACTGGGAGGTTGTGCAACATAAACTTCCTCATTTATAAAACCATTCAAAAAGGCACTTTTTACATCCATTTGAAAAAGTTTAAAGTTCATATGAGATGCATATGCCAACAACATTCTAATAGCTTCTAATCTAGCTACATGTGCAAATTTTTCATTAAAATCTATTCCTCCCTCTTGACAATATCCTTGTGCCACTAACCTAGCTTTGTTTCTAATTATGACACCACTTTCATCAAGTTTGTTCCTAAACACCCATCTAGTTACCATAACGGATGCATCTCTAGGCTTAGGTACTAAGGTCCATACATTATTCCTATCAAATTGATTTAATTTGTCCTACATAGCCAACACCCAACTCTTATCATCTAAGGCTTCATTCATATTCTTAGGTTCAATCTAAGAAATAAAAGCAAGATTGTTATGAATATCCTTAAATTTAGAATAAGTTGTTACCCCTTTTGATGTTTCACCTATAATTTGTTCCTTGGAGTGTCCTTTTGGGAATTGCCACTCCTTTGGAAGATCATGCTTAATATGAGGTGTAGGTAGGTGAGGAGGAAGATCATTCAATTCTTCCTTGTCAACATCTTTTGGTGCAATTTCTTGTTGATGCTCTTGTTCTTCATGTTGCTTCAATAAGATTCTTGCATCATCATCAACATTGTCCTTTCTTAGACCAAGTGGGTTAATTTCATCAAAAACAACATGCATAGATTCATTTACAACCAAAGATTGTTTATTGAACACCCTATATGATTTGTTAGATATGGCATATCCTAAAAACAAACCCTCATCAGTTTTTGAATCAAATTTTCCAAGGTTATCCTTGGTGTTTAAGATGTAGCATTTGCATCCGAATACTCTAAGGTACGAAATTTTTGGTTTTCTACCATTCCATAGCTCATAAGGAGTTTTGTTTGAAATTAGTCTCAAATGGACTCGATTTATGACATAACAAGTGGTATTGACTGCTTCGGCCCAAAAGTAGGATGGTAATTGATACTCGTTAAGCATTGTATGTGCCATGTCACAAAGAGTTTGGTTTTTTCATTCAATTACCCCATTTTTTTGAGGAGCTCTAGAAGATAAAAAATTGTGATGAATGCTATGCAATTCATAAAATGATCTGAAACTTTCATTTTGAAATTCTTTTCCATGATAACTTCTTATTAAGGAAATGTAATAGCCTTTTTCATTTTGCATTCTTTTTGTTATATTTTGAAAAGCATTAAATGCATCATCTTTATGAGCTAAGAATGAAGTCCAAGTAAACCTCGAGTAATCATCTACAATCACAAGTGCATAATGCATACCACCTAAACTAGCTACTCTAGTTGGTTCAAACAAGTCCATATGCAATAATTAAAGGGGTTTAGAGGAAGTTACCTTGTTTTTCACCTTAAATGAGGATTTTACCTATTTTCCCATTTAGCAAGCTTCACATACCTTATCCTTTGCAAATTTGATCTTTGGAAGTCCCACAACATGTTCTTTCTTCTCGAGATCTCTAATGCTTTTGAAAATAACATATCCAAGTCTTCTATACCAAAGCCATGAGTCCTTACTTATAGAAACAAGACACTTTACATTCTTGTTAGGAATAGAATCTAAATCAATCATATAAATATTTTCTATCCCATCTCCTTGAAAAATTAGTTTATCATCACTAATTCTATAAACAAAATAACCTTTTGGATCAAAAACAACCTTCAAACCATTATCACACAATTGACTAATGCTAAGTAAGTTATGTTTTTATCTTTCTACTAACAAAACTTTGCTAATAGAAAAGTTGGAGTCCTTACCGACCTTACCAATTCCAACAACTTTACCTTTGGCATTGTCTCCAAATGTGACATTACCTTCCTCATATTCTTCAAGATTGGAGAAGAGGCTTGCATTGCCAGTATATGCCTTGAGCATCCACTATCGAGATACCATTTGTTTTCATTAATCTTGGATCTCAAGCATACCTGTTAAACACAAATGCATTTACTTCTTCTTAGGAACCCAAATGTATTTAGGTCCTTAGGGGTTAGAAGCATTTATATCATCATTCCAATGCATTTTCCTAATAAAACATCTATTGGTTGTATGCCTTTTTTTATTGTAATAATGGCATATTACATTTTTGAATTTAGAATGGTTATGTACATGTTTCCTTTTGGATGCATGAGAATGATTATGGTTACATGAGCATGAACAATGATGTACTTTATGCATATGCATTCTATGAGTCTAAGGATGAACATGTTTCTTTTTGAAATCATTAGGTTTTTGTTATGATGTAGAGGCTTTGACAAAAATAATATCCTTAGAGGTGTAGGAGGAGTTTTGATTAAATCTAATACCCTCTTTATTACCACTAAGTTTTTAGTATTTTAAAATAGTATCTATCTTGACCTCACTTTGTTCAAACCTAGACAAGTTATCCTTCAATAAATCCTTTTCTTTGATAAGTTTGGCATTTTCATCCTTTAAAAACTTATTTTCTTTTTCAAGGTTTTGAAGTTTTGTTTTACAAGAATCAAATTCATTTTGTAATACATCTTTCTCTTTTGTAATGGATGCATGTTTATTTTTAAGTAATTAATGCTTCTTAGCTAATTTTTCATACTTTTCTAATAATGCCTCTAATGCACCTGTTGACCCTGACTTTTCACCCACGTATAATTTCGGATCTTTATTGATTCGGTTAGGATTTAGTCCCCGATATCGATCCCTATTATGCATGTAGGCCTTCATGTCTTCCTCTGTATGTTTTGGTGCGCAGAACATTTCAGGATTGGTGGGGACCACCATGGCTCCTGGCGGGACCCGCCATCTATTCTGAGTGTTCTATGCATACAGAACACCATCCCCTGCCGTATACAAGGGCAAAACACTTGAAATGCGAAGTATTGCATTTTTGGCCCCGGGTACTATTCATCATGAATAGTACATAAGTGGGCCCATTAAACATAAGCAGGGCCCGCAGTCCCCAATAACCTATTCTATGTGTTCTGTACTTACAAAATACATTTTCTAGATGCCTTATGCAAAGCACAACGCTTGGCATCGCAAATGCCATTTTCTGGACCCACTACGTTGTGGGGCCCACTTAGCAATAACGGGCCCGCTACTCCTATTTCCTATTTTGTGTATTCTGTACTTATAGAATACATTTCACACCTGCCTACGCGTGGTAGGATACGTAGAATGCAAAATATTGCATTTTAGACCTAGGTTACTATTCACTATGAATAGTATACAAGCGGGGCCCGCTTCCCCAATTAGCCAATTCTATGTATTCTGTACTTACAGAGTACATTCCGCTGCTGCCTTACGCAAGGCACA